>OX422209.1:494796570-495076570 GCA_949130495.1 Sambucus nigra | reverse complement strand
CACTTGTATCAAATCCTACCTTAGAGATAGAGTCCTGCCTAAGGACATGCTTAAGGCAAGATGGATAAAGTCTTTATCTTCTAAATACTACATAGAGAATTGGGTATTGTTTAAGAATGGGTACTACTCATCACTTGAGCGATGCCGTCGCCCATCAAAGGCCATTTATTTCCTCAGAAACCTCCACAAAGGTGTCTATGGTACTCCTACAGACCAAAAGACCTTAGTCAACAAGATCTTGAGGCAAGAGTACTTCTGGACAATATTGGGGAAAGAGGATAAGGATCTGGTCCAACGTTATGACAAGTGTTAGAGGTTTTCCTTTATTATAAAGCAATCGATTGAGAAGATTGATCCAATGATATATTTATATCCGCTTAATGGGCCGTGGATTTGGTATAGCCCATTCTCCTCAACAAAGACTAAAATAGGTTATATTATGGCCATTAATTACTTCACCAAGTGGGATGAGGATGATATCTTATTCACCATTAAAGAGAATTAAACCATCAATTTCATTCGAAAGAGCATAATTTGTAGGTTTGTTTTACCCAAGGTCATAATCTCAGACAATGACAAATAGTTTGACAATCCAATCTTTAGGGAGATATGCTTAGAC
The DNA here is from genome assembly GCA_949130495.1 of Sambucus nigra. NCBI lineage: Eukaryota > Viridiplantae > Streptophyta > Magnoliopsida > Dipsacales > Adoxaceae > Sambucus > Sambucus nigra. Next base: position 495,075,951 of record OX422209.1, on the reverse strand, counting down.
TGTGGCATAAGTAACTATTAATCATATCCACTCCACCCTTTGATCAATGGATAAGTACAAGTGACCAACATAACCATCTTCCATAGCGTGAAGAAAATGTTTGAGAAAGCCAAAGGTCTATGGCTGAGGACATGCCAAGCAAATTTTGAGCTTACATAACCACAATCAGTGGTCCAATGAGAGAAGACCCATTCTCATTGACCTTTGGCACTGGGGCGGTAATCCTAACATAGGTTGAGGTTCCTACATAAAGGGTAGCTCAGTTTGAATGGGGAGCTTTTAAAAAAGGTCTCAAGAGGTCTCTGGACGAGTTAGAGCTTGTACGGATGGGTGTTTATAAATAGAGCACAACCTCTTACTTTGAAAAAAGCTATGCAACGAAGAATTCGAGGTAGGAGATATGGCTTTGAGATAAGTCACTCTTGAAACCAAAAATCCTAATGAAGGCTCTCTAGGATCTACATGGGAGCCCCTATGTGGTTGTTAGAATAACAAGGCCTTGGTGATATTTCCTCAAAGATATGGATGGATATGAACTTCTACAACCCTAAAACATAGAGCATTTTAAAAAGTACTACCAATGATGTATTGTACTGCTCAAATGAAATGAAAATAGCTCTTTTTTCTAGATATGTTTTCTTGATAATTAGTCTAAAGACTCATGAAGTTCCAAAGCTTTAATTCTTAACTCATAAAGTACCCAAGGTCTTAAATGACCTAACAAGAGTTGCAAGGCTTTCATCGTTAGCTCGAATTAACAGTCAAAGGTTTAAGGACCTAAAAAAATTAAAGGAATTGCGAAGGCTTTCATCATTTATTTTATTTTAATTTAATAAGGTCTGAAGACCCATGAAAATCAACTCAAAGGACCTTCCTTGATACGCCCAATACTGGCACTAGCCGTGGAGTCTAAGTGAAAGGCCACTTCCTGGATCAGACGGGTTGCGACCAATATTTAACATCAGTCGCTGCTTGAGAACGGACATGTCGTAACCGACTCCTACTTACACAATAAAGAACCTACCAAGAAAATAAACATGCTATTCAGTTTACATATGTCCTACTTCTAGAAAGATTCCATGATTGTACAACCTATCCACATGTCACGTGCTCCGTTCACGTGACACTTCCTTTTGATTTCTTTTACTCGAACTGCCCACCTCAAGAATAAGAAGACGAATGTGGTAGTGAATCCCTGCCAAATTCTCTAACCTACCTCTCTCTACAAGCTACCACACTTAAAAGATTACCAAGCCATAGCCATTCAGAGACCTCGTCTATAGGCCGCATCCTAGACTTCCCAACTGTATTATATTCATGTATTCTCCTCTCTATTTCTCTTATATGCCTCTAATGATATCATAATATTGTACTATTGAACATACATGTAGACACCACATTCTAGGAACCCCTAAGTCTCTCCTTAGGTCCCTAGCACCTCTGTTATTCACTACAAACCCAAGTCATACTCCGAGTATCGATGTACAGGCCTCGAGCCCCGTTTAACTCTGGTCAAATTCATCGTTAGAGTGAAAGCTCAATGAATCTTTGAAGGGATCTGAATCCCCTTTTTAACGGTCTGACCCGTGCATGAATCGGCATAACAGTTTGGACGTACCGGTGCCAAGAAGAGAGACTGCTTCGACTTCTGATTTGACTTTTGCCATCGATACATCCGACAGAAGTTCCCCACCGACTCATCACACAAACCAATCAAATGGGCATTCAAACTGATCACCTCATGAAACCAAGTTTGGAAAAGGACAAGAGACAGTAATCAGAAGAAATAAAAAAGAAAATAAAAGAAATTACATAAAGGAAAAATGCAGAAAGAAAAATACCTCCAAAAAATACGCGGCTCTAGTAAAAGTTCATCGACAGCTCCGACTGAAAGCGTCCATAGAAGAATAAAGGGTCGTTAAATTCAGACTCCTCAAATTAAAGAGAACCATATTAGAAAATACCCTCAGATATGGTAAAAACCATAAGTGGACAACGTCGTTGTCCGATGCCACTAAAAACCCTCCCAACAGTAGAAGAATCAACACATGGCCATCTGTCGTACCTAAAGCTTGATAGTCTCATCGATCTGTCGACTCAGAAAACCCTCTTAAAGAAGAGATATACGGATCGAGTAACCCGAGACTATCTGCCCCACATCATCCAGTGCCACATCCACCGCCGTCGATGTCACCTCAGGAACTGGCCCACCTCTATCTGCGTCCCCTCACACTCTATCCCTAGTAGCTACTGAACATCAATAGGAGTCACAATCATCTCCCTGAAACCTAAGTGTATGGTATAGGTAGTATCCAACCACCTCTCCCTCAGAGTGTATAAAACTATCGTAGAGCATGACGTCTCATCCAATGAAGACGCTACGTGAAGGTGCTCCCACACATCCCTAAATCCCAACATCTATCGGGAGCGAAAGCTCGTAGTAATAATGTTAGTTTATTAAAACAGAAGATAAATCTTTTGTCAAAATTCAAAGAAATTAGAAAGTGCAAAAAAGAATGCCAAAAGTCTTACGGTACTTACATAGACATTAGGGTTCATCACCCTAGATGACCGATGGTGTGAAGTCTTATGCAGAAGAATCCGATCATCGACAACAGGCTCGAATAAATTAAAAGCGTTCTCGTTGACCAACACTAAGGGCACCCTAGCCCTCCACTCGAGATTTGCCTAATCATCAACACACAACCATGCCATATGGGACTTGCTACTTGATAAATCACCATTTTGTAATCTCGAATGAGGAAAAAAATATAAGAACAAATTACAGAAGAGAGAAGAAGAAGTTAAAAAAGCTAAAAACTATGAACAATAAAGAGAAATCGCCCTTTTTTATAGGAGGCTAAGGGGCATGATGATCGGTAGTCCCCTGACACCAATCGATCAAAACATTCCTTTTCCCTTCCTAAGGTGGACCAGAAGACCGTGCCACTATCGATTGGCAACCCCTACAACATGCCGGTCGATAGTCCCTTGAAATTTCATACAACAAATCCCAGAAAATTCCAAAAATTCCCCAAATTGCCAAATAAATATTAGAGCAATTCTTCACTAAGAAAATCATTTTTCAAGCACCCAAATCCCTAGATGGATTAATACTACATTTTATCCCCAGCTTAAACCCTAAGAATCAGCCCGTTCATAAAACCCAGTGCAATTCCCTAGCGGAACCTCAAAAAACTTCATCTTAAGCAGATATCAAATGCTTCCTCGGCAGAGCTATCTATTTTCCAGTAGGAATTCCTGAATTTTTCTCCCTGGAAAATTCTAATTTCCCCCAAGTAGAGTTAAAAGCCTTAAACCGAACATTCTCCTAGCAATATATTCCCAATGGAATCCTAAAACCTCAAGTTTCTAATTATATCCCCAAATGGAATTTCCAGACTAATATTTTCAACTCTTCTCAAAGGACATAATCCCCAAAAGAATGTCTCCTCCCCAATACAGTATCAAATAAATATTTCCCACGAGAGCTATTCCTCACACTCCTCATAAGGTCCTCACAATTGACCTCGACCCTCAGTATTGGTCACCCCTACTTAAAGTCCTCATAATTGACCTTGATCCTCAGAATTGGTCACTCCAACTTAAGGTCCTCAGAATTATCCTTGACCCTCAGAATCGGTCGCTCTCTACTTAAGGTCCACACAATTGACCTCGACCCCCAGAATTGGTCACCCATACTTAAGGTCCTCAGAATTGACCTCGACCCTCAGAATTAGTCTCTCCCATTTATGGTCCTTAGAATTGACCTTGACCATTAGAATTGGCTGCACTCCTATTTAGGTCCTCTAAATTAACGTCGAACCTCATAATTGGTCTCTTCTAGTTAATTCCTCATAATTGACCTCAAACCTTAGAATTGGTATCCCCTAATTAAGCTCTTCAGAATTGACCTCGACTATCATAATTGGTTGCTCCCAACTTAAGGTCCTCAAAATTGGCCCCGACCTTCAGAATTGGTCACTCCTACTTAAGGTTATCAAAATTGATCGAGACCATCAGAATTGGTCGCTCCTACTTAAGGTCCTCAAAATTGACCTCGACCCTCAAAATTGGTCGCTCTCTACTTAAGGTCCTCATAATTGACCTTGACCCTCAAAATTGGTCACTCCCATCTTAAGTCCTTAGAATTGACCTCGACCCTAAGAATAGGCAAACCCCAACATTACCTTAGGTCCTCATAATTGACCTAGACCCCCCGAATCGCTCCTCCTCGTCCCTTTAGGTCCTCAAAATTGACCTCTTTTACCAAAACATCATGGGGGTGACTATTCGATGACTTTTACTTATTCTAAGCTCACCCACTGAGTGGATTTATAGACATCACATTCTAGGACCCCCTAAGTCTCTTTTTAGGTTCCTAGCACCTCCCCAATTCACTATAAACCCTAGGTCATACTCCGAGTACCGATCTAGAGTCCACTAGGTTCTCCTAGGCCCCGTTTGACTCTGATCAACTTCATCATTAGAGAAAAACTCAATGAATTTTCATAGCAATTCAAATACCCTTTTCAAAGGTATGCCCTGTGTGCAAATTGACATAAATGTGAGGGATGAACGATCCATTTTACTATCCAAAATTGATCTGAAAGCCACCGGGTGCTCTCGGGCCCCGATTTGACCCCAATAAACTCCATCGCTAGAGAGAAAGATCAATGGATCTTTGAAGGTCACTGAAAACCCTTTCCAATGGTTCTCCCCATGCACAAAACGACATAACCGTTTGGATGAACGATTCGTTTTCCCCCAAAAATTGATGTAGAGGCCATTGGGAGCTCTCGAACTCCGTTTGACCAAATTCAACTCTTCAGCTCAAATGATTTTGAGTGAGTTTTTTAAGGGATCTAAATACCTTTTCCATTATTCTATCTCGTAGGTTAATCAACCTTACAATACGAATGAGCGACCCGTTTTACTCTGAAAGGTCACCAAGCACTTTTGGGCCCCGTTTTACCAAAGTCAACTGTCTAAACCAAGAGAATCTCTTTGGAACGCTAAAGTACCTTACACAATATTTCCAATGGTCTGCCCCGTGCATGATTCAGAATTACGGTTTGAGAGAATGATCCATCGTCATTCGACGATCTTCCGTCCAAAGGACCGAAGGGAACTTTTGAGCCCCATTTGACCCAAAGTCAAATCTTGAACCTGAGAGTAATCCCAAGGACACTTAATGGTCTTTGAATTACCTTTCTAATGGTATGGCCCGTGCGTAATTTGGACTTACGAATTACTTTTTATGACCTTTTTTTAAAAAATTACCATGAGACTGCCAATTGGCAGGTCCATTTCCCCACCTATCGCTATTATATCTTGGGCTATCTACCAATTGGCAGGGCAAGGACTATGCCAATCGATAATCCCCCTACCCTATATAAGGAGAGAATAATCTCACTTCGAAACGCACCCTAGATCCATCAATATTAGTGATCTCAGCAATATTCTTCAGTAATCTGAAAAGTTTCCTTGTGTGAAATTCCTTTTCACCTTTCATTCCCATCATTTTCATACCCATTTTAGAAAAAATATCCTTCTCTCTCATAAAAAAATCATCCCAACTTGCAAACGATCTCATCAGGGATCAAGATCGAGCCTCAAGTCTCTAAAGAAGGTCTGAGCATCCTTCTCTCTTTAAATTTCTTTATTTTCACATTAGTTATATAAATTCTTAATTTAGCTTTCATTTTAGATCATACACATTAATATGTCATCCTTTATTAGTTATATTGCACATAATTTATTTTCTATAAATAACCAAAACAAAGAAAAAGAGGGTTACACCTATAAATTCCAACGAGATTCTTTATCACATTTTCTCAAAATTAAAAAAAAAAGTATCTTTTGTACACACACACATAAAATAAATTTTCGTTTGAATATATGGGACAAACCTCACACTTATGCCACATGCGAACTACGTGGACTTTGATGCCTTTATAGTCTATGTAGGCATTTCGGGCTAAAACTCGAGACTTGAGTCCTATTTCCCTATTTTTCTTATTTTATCCATATATATATATATATATATATATATATATATATATATATATCATACTTGTGATTTATACTCGCTTCTTATCTAACATATATTATCGTTTCATCACAAGGATCAATATCTCGATAAGCTCAACATCATATTTTTAATTATTATTTTGGGAACATTCCTCTGGGTGACTCACTCCATATTTTGCATGATGCGAGTCGAGTGATCCTGATCTTCACTTATATACACATGCGCACACACTTCATGGAGAAATTGAGAAAAATAGTAACACAAGCCCATGAGAGACCGAAAGGGTGGGATGGGTTCCTAACACCTTCCCATTCCATAACTTAGCCCTCGAACCTCTGATCTTCTTGGTTTTGCAAGCGTCAGTTTGTCTTTGATTCCCCTCTCTCTAGGCAATGACATGTTCTTTTGCCTATTTTTTACAAAATAGGTTGTCGACTCTATCTCTTCACATCACCCCAAAATCGACGATGAGCAAAGCACCCCACGATGTAGCGAGGGGCATGTGACCTTTATCCTCCCACTTTTCCCCTGAAAGCCCGAGGATGGGGAATATCTCGATATGGCCATAGTCGGGACTCTACTGGGGAATAGATACTTAAAAGGCTAGACTATGTTTGCATGGATGTTATCATTTTCTACTCATGTGTGTAGGCACCTATATAAATGTTCCCTTTTTTCTTCTCTTTTATATCTTGTATATATCTACCTCGTGTTTATATCACCTCTCACTCACTTTTCACTTCGGTCCCTTGTAAATAATTTCCATGTACACCTCACACTACCTACGCTTGTATATAGGTTCACTTATATCCACATGTTGCACATACCACTTAGAATATCTATGGTTAGGTGTCACTAGCACACACCTCAACTTATCACAGTTGTATATATCCATGTTGACTCACACCTACCACACACCACTTGTAGTTAATCCATGATTAGGTTCACTACCACATACTCACTTATAGATACTCATACATCACTCACTCTCACATATACATTCTTAGTATAATCTTCACGCTCCATGACAGATTTAGTTTTCATAATACTACAAACTTCCTTATTAGTATAGTACTCATGCCAAATAAAAATACTCTCTCTATAATATACTAATCAATAATCATGCATTGTGCATACTACATCACCAAGATCATGTCTATTGACTAAAATTTTGTCCCGTACTTGGGGGTCACTTTGGGATGGATGCTGGTCCGACTGTTCGCAGTTAGCCTCAGTAATATGACTCTCACCTTCCATTGGCCAAGTACCTTCAACATATATCGAATGGATACCTCCACATCATACTGCTTGACCAAAGTCATGACGGGAGGTATATAGAAAGGAACTCGTTCACGTATGTAAAGTATATCTAATTCTCTCTCACACGTACTGTCCCGACGAGGTATATAGTGAGGCAATTCACGTACACTCAGGTGTATCAAATGGCTTGTCCACACATATCGTTTGCCGTCAAAAGAAAGATGTATATCGTGGAAGTCATGCCAAAGGGGGGAACTTTTCTACTAACCCAACAACTGCATACCCTCATATAGGTGTCAAACCTAGGGAACCTATATTTAGATTTTCGATTACTACCCGAAACTCTGTCGAAATTTCGGGTCGGCATGTCGCCCAAATGTTTGCGCAATTTCATATTTTTTTCAATACGAGACCGTGTCCATAGGGCTGGAAACAAGTCAAAACGTGTTTTACATATTTTTTAAACCCAATTTTTCCCAGGCTAGGGTCCCGTCCGATATTTTTTTCTTCATTTAGGTCAGTATAATAATAATAATAATAATAATAATAATAATAATAATAATAATAATAATAATAATAATAATAATAATAATAATAATAATAATAATAATAATAATAATAATAATAATAATAATAATCAGGCTGAGACTCTTTTCTCACTTCTCCTCCTTCCTTACCAAAAGTATCAAAAACATTTTCCCTCATCTTTTTTAAAAAATACCAAAAACATTTTTGCTCTCCTTTTATGAAATTACCAAAGATATTTTGTCTTTCTTTTTCCCAAAAATTCCAAACACATTTTCCTATTTGTTTTAAAAGATTTTTTCTATTTTAAAAATAAATTCGAATCATTTTTCCCTCTTTAGTCAATCACATAATTGGACCTTGGCCTGGATCCCTATTGTCTTCGGTCTTCAATCGAACTGCCCCTGAGCTGCATCAGTTCTCCCTCTACTTTCAAGTTCGGAATCCACTTTCCCCAACTTTCCATGGAGAACGCAGATTAAGTACCGAATGTGCAGCCTGACTTGATGACAGTTATAGTCCAACTTATTGCCAAGATTGAAAACCTTCAAACAAAGGTTCATGAGACACAACAAAATAGGATCCTTATTCTCGAAGACCCCGAGGTCCTCTTTCCTCGCGCTATGGTTCCACCCGCACCTTAACCTATTTGGGTCTCGAAAGAATATCAATAGGATCCACGTGCCCCTCCTGCCAATGGGCCACCTCCACCTCAACACCCTATGCCAAATCTTGCGCATCCAGGGGCTAACTTACAAATACCTGCTGATCCGAAGGAATAAGAGTTAAATAAGGTTAAGGAGAACCCTAAGCTCTTGATTAAGAAGTTTGACCTGGTTCGAATCTCCAGTAACTACATTGATTACACACATAAGTCTGCCTAACCTAAATCAAGGCTACCGAAAAACTTTAAGATGCCTAACATTGAGATGTTCGGTAGTAGCGGGGCCCTAATTGTTCATCTTTGAAGCTACCGCCGAGCCATAACTCTCCAAGTCACCTCTGAGGAAATAATGACCCAGATGTTCTAATAGAATTTGAAGGACAATGTTCTTCGTTGGTTCCTATCCCTCGAGGAATCCAGAATTTAAAGTTAGGAGGATGTTACCCGTCAATTCATGTCGTAGTACAAGTTGAACTAGGAGTTGGAGGTTACACGGAGTGATTTAGAAATTTTTAAGAAAAATCCAGGAGAAACTATCAGTAATTTCACAAAATGGTGGAGGGATAGAGTGGCCACCATAACCAACCGGCCTTTCGAAGAGGAGCAAATTCGTATAGTGAAGAAAAACTTCTTACCCTATGTCCGAGAGATGATGTGAGAAAGGTATTACCCCCATTTTTAAGACATCCAGGAAAAAGGAGTGGAGATTTAAGAAAGTCTTTCCAAGACAAAAATTGAGCCAAAGAAAGTATCTAGATAGTTAACTCCAAGAAAATATAAGAAGCCTACTGTAGTCTCAACCTTTAACAACATCTTACAGCCTGCTACCTCTTGGTCACCTAAAAATTGCCCTAATCACACCAAAAAGGAACACACCGAGCTTCATGCTTCCCTCTTCAAGGTATACCAATCCCTATTGAGATGAAATCTCATAAATCTGTTAGACCCTCATCCATTACCAAACCCACTTTCCAAAATTTCAAACCTGACACCCATTGTGATTTCCATCAAAATACTGGTCATACCACTGATTAGGGCTTCCATATTCAGAATGCAATCCAAAGTATGATTGAGTAGGGTATTATCGCTCTACCATAAAATCCTAAACAAAACAATACTCACAATCCACTTCCAAACCATATAAATGCCATCTTCTTAGAAAATGACTTGGAGTTGGATCCACTACCCTGATTGTGCCCAGTAAATCTCCCATTACACACGTATGTTCACCCAAACCCCTTAAAGTCTGCACATATTTTCTCTTACACCCTACCTATTTATTTGACCAGGCCCTATTATTTCTTACAAGAGCATGCATTTCCATTCGTACTCATTCCCAAGCGAGGGATATGGAATTTCTAGCAGTACTAAAATAGCTCCTAGAGTTTGGGATGAAATTGCCCTCAGAAATGACCATGGATTTCCAGAAGTTCAGTACACTATTTATGGAAGCCCAAAAGTGGGCTCGAGAGTCAGATTATTATGTGTTACCCATTGATGAAGTTAGTTGGGACGATGAATTTCAGATTATGGCAGGCTTATTTTGGCAGACCAATAAGATTTGTAGTATATCCAAATTACTCAATACCTTAAATCTACAAGGGCGGTTGGTACCTTAACTTCTACATCTCTCCATTGAGTGGGAGGATTTATATGAAAAAGTAGTTGAGGTTATAGAATGCATTGACTTCTCGTGGAATGATGACATCGTTGCCATTAGATGGGGGGATGAATTTAATGAACCAATTCAGGAAATGATCAATCCAATATTCGACTCATAAACACTTGGGCTAACACACTGCATGATCCACTCACGCACTGCATCATTGAATTCATACATCCTGATATGGACTACTGATGCACCCCTCCTCAACTGGAATGCTATACTAGTTCCACCTACTAAAATACAACCCAACACAGATGTTTATCCTATTTCCTCCTCTTTTATTGTTCCTCCTTATTCTTATCACAATGTAATCGATGCCTCCTTCGACGAGTTTCTAAACGTTGTTTTTCCCAAGAACAAAATAAACAAAGATTTTGAGTATCTTGCTATGCCTTACATTAATTGTCTTGATTCTAATCAAACTCTTGATGATGATGATTTTATAAATGAACAATTCTTAACTGATCTTAAAAAGGTTAATAACAAACCATGTTCAAATTAATTGAGATGAAACTATTATTATCAATCTCGGTTCTAGTAGCCAACTGAGCGATATTAGGTTAGGGTCCACCCTTGACGCTCAAAGAGTTGTTGAAGGAATTTGTGGACGTCTTTGCATGGTCCTACGGTGACATGCCAGGCATCGATTCCGAAATCGCTTAACACGAAATTATAACTCTCCCAGAATGTAAACTGTTCAAATAAAAATTGCAAAATCTCCACACTGAATGATCACTCAAGGTTAATGAAGAGGGGGTCAAACAGTTGAACGTAGGCTTCATTAGGGTGATCGAATATCACACATGGTTAACCAACATTATACCCATGTCAAAATCAGGAGGAAAGGTTCGTATGTGCGTTGATTACCAAAATTTGAACAAGGCCTCTCCGAAAGATTATTACTCGCTGCCCAATATTGACATGATTATAGACAACGCGACCAATCATGTTGTTAAGTCATTCATTGATGGGTTTTTTGGATACAATCAGATCAAGATGCCCCTTAATCATTAAGAAAAAATGCATTCATCACCCCCTGGGGAACCTTCTATTACAAATTTATGCCACTCAGTCTAAAAAATGCAGGGGCGACCTACCAAAGGGCTGCCAAAACTATCCTTCATTATCTGATACACAAATAAGTCGAGGTCTACATGGATGATATGATCAAGTCTAAGATTCAGGAAGGTCATATTCTCACTCTACGAAAGTTTTTCAAGCGACTGTGGTAATACCAGATGCAGCTTAACCCACATAAATATATTTTTAGCGTTACCAAAGGAAATTTTTTGGGATTCATGGTTAGCGAGAAAGGGATTGAAGCAGATCTTGCCAAACTAATAATTGAGATGCCACCACCCTGAACGAGGACAAAAGTCCGAGGATTCTTGGGAAAATTACAGTATATCAGTTGGTTCATCAGCCAGTTAACGTCTATTTGTGAACCCATCTTCAAACTCCTCCGAAAGGATTCCACCAAAGTTTATAATGAAGCTTGTCAATAGGCCTTTAACTGAATCAAGTAGTATCTGACCAAACTTTCGGTAATCATGCCACCACATCCTGGTCTCCCTCTACTCTTATACTTGATCGTAAGAGACACCGCAGCTGGGGCTTTGTAAGCCCAATACCTTGAAAAATCCAGCAAAGAAAGGGCCATCTACTACGCCAGTCATAAATTCGACGGGTACGAAGTCTACTATACCGCCTTAGATAAAGCACGTATCACTCTTATCTAGGTCACTAAAAAATTACAACATTACACGATTGCTTTTCCCATTAGACTTGTATGCTGAATGGATCCTATCAAATACCTGCTCAAAAAACCTGCCCTGTCTAATCGAATGGTCAGATGGTTGATGCTACTAGCTAAGTTCGATATTGTGTATGTCATGCAGAAAGCCATGAAAGGAAGATCCATATTTGATTACCTTGTTGATTGCCCCATGGAGGAAGCTGGTGTTTGGATATTCGAATTCTTGGATGAAGATATCCTTTGCACCTCTTAAGAAGACCTCTGGTGGAAAATGTTCGTTAATGACACTGCTAATAAGAAAGGATATGGCATTGGGATACTCCTAATTTCCCCTAATGATTTTGACACTCTCATTGCCATCAAGCTAAATTTTCCCTGCACGAATAACATGACCGAATACAAGGCATGCACCGTAGGACTCAAAGTCGGTCTTAAAAAAGGAATCCAATACCTATATGTCTACGTTGATTCAACCTTCATCATCGACCAAGTCCTTAGAAAATGGAAAGTTAAGGACAAAAATTCCTACCTTTCCACGCCCACCTAGAAGATACGGCCTCACAGTTTTGAGATATGGCATTCCACTAATTACCCCGAGCAAGGAACTGTATGCCGATGCCCTTGCTACCTTAGCCTCCATAATCGACAAGCCGATAGAATAATAATGGCCCCCTTCAGTGTCCAAACGCAAGCTAAATAGATCCATTGCTACCACATTGAACTCATCATAAAAGAGGACGTCGATATAGCTAAGTGTTGGTATTATGACATTTGGCACCTCCTCAATCATGGTAGGTACCCCCAAGATGCCAATAAGAAAGACAGAGCGACCCTCTACAAACTATATGCCCAGTACATTGCTTGTGATAAAGCACTATATAAGAGAAACTTCAATGGAACACACTTACACTACATCATAGGGGATGATATTGAAGAGATGATGCATAAAATTCACAACAAGGAATGCGGACCCCATATGAATGGACATACGCTTGCTAAGTAGATTATCCGACTACCATGGTTCAAGATTGCACTGCTTATGTTCGGAGATACCTTAAATGCTAACAATTTTTCATTCTCCAACACTTGCCTCCATAAGAATTACACAATATAACTTCTCCCTAGTCGTTCTCCACATGGGGGATTGATATCAAAAGGAAAGTTACACCCAAGACTCCAATGGGCACGATTTCATCCTAGTGCCATTGATTACTTCACCAAATGGGTCGAAGTCGAGTCATGCATAGTACTGAATGACAAAAGGTATCCAAGTTCATTTGGAAGAACATCATCTGTAGATATGGGGTCCCACACGACATAGTGTCAGATAAAGAGTTACATTCTGAGGCAAAAGTCACAAAATTAGTCGACAAGTATGGGATTCTAAGACATAGAACACCCCACCGATCACAAACCAACAATGTAATTGAAGATGCAAATAAGAACCTCAAAGTAATCATCAACAAGATGACTGAGAGTTTCCAAGATTGGGTTGATCAGATCCCTTACGCCCTTTGGGGATACCGTACTTCAGTTCGAGCATCTACTGGGGCTACCCCTTACTCTCTAGTATATAACGTGGAAGCAGTCCTACCCGTTGAACGGGAAATACCTTCACTAGGCTTCATGCTTGAAAGCAAAGTCAACGAATAAGACTGGCATTAGATCCGTCTTAAAGAGTTATCGCTCTTAGACGAAAGGAGGCAAACGTCTCTATATCATCTACAAGGGTACCATCGCCGAATAACGTGATCTTTCAATCAGAAATTTAAGGATCGTGGTGTCCAAGAAGGGGACTTAAACCTCAAAGATATCCTTTGCACCTCTTAAGAAGACCTCTGGTGGAAAATGTTCGTTAATGACACTCCTAATAAGAAAGGATATGGCATTGGGATACTCCTAATTTCCCCTAATGATTTTGACACTCACATTGCCATCAAGCTAAATTTTCCCTTCACGAATAACATGACCGAATACAAGGCATGCACCGTAGGACTCAAAATCGGTCTTAAAAAAGGAATCCAATACCTATATGTCTACGTTCATTCAACCTTCATCATCGACCAAGTCCTTAGAAAATGGAAAGTTAAGGAAAAAAATTCCTACCTTTCCACGCCCACCTAGAAGATACGGCCTCACAGTTTTGAGATATGGCATTCCACTAATTACCCCGAGCAAGGAACTGTATGCCGATGCCCTTGCTACCTTAGCCTCCATAATCGACAAGCCGATAGAATAATAATGGCCCCCTTCAGTGTCCAAACGCAAGCTAAATAGATCCATTGCTACCACATTGAACTCATCATAAAAGAGGACGTCGATATAGCTAAGTGTTGGTATTATGACATTTGGCACCTCCTCAATCATGGTAGGTACCCCCAAGATGCCAATAAGAAAGACAGAGCGACCCTCTACAAACTATATGCCCAGTACATTGCTTGTGATAAAGCACTATATAAGAGAAACTTCAATGGAACACACTTACACTACATCATAGGGGATGATATTGAAGAGATGATGCATAAAATTCACAACAAGGAATGCGGACCCCATATGAATGGACATACGCTTGCTAAGTAGATTATCCGACTACCATGGTTCAAGATTGCACTGCTTATGTTCGGAGATACCTTAAATGCTAACAATTTTTCATTCTCCAACACTTGCCTCCATAAGAATTACACAATATAACTTCTCCCTAGTCGTTCTCCACATGGGGGATTGATATCAAAAGGAAAGTTACACCCAAGACTCCAATGGGCACGATTTCATCCTAGTGCCATTGATTACTTCACCAAATGGGTCGAAGTCGAGTCATGCATAGTACTGAATGACAAAAGGTATCCAAGTTCATTTGGAAGAACATCATCTGTAGATATGGGGTCCCACACGACATAGTGTCAGATAACGAGTTACATTCTGAGGCAAAAGTCACAAAATTGGTCGACAAGTATGGGATTCTAAGACATAGAACTCCCCACCGATCAAAAACCAACAATGTAATTGAAGATGCAAATAAGAACCTCAAAGTAATCATCAACAAGATGACTGAGAGTTTCCAAGATTGGGTTGATCAAATCCCTTACGCCCTTTGGGGATACCGTACTTCAGTTCGAGCATCTACTGGGGCTACCCCTTACTCTCTAGTATATAACGTGGAAGCAGTCCTACCCGTTGAACGGGAAATAACTTCACTAGGCTTCATGCTTGAAAGCAAAGTCAACGAATAAGACTGGCATTAGATTCGTCTTAAAGAGTTATCGCTCTTAGACGAAAGGAGGCAAACGTCTCTATATCATCTACAAGGGTACCATCGCCGAATAACGTGATCTTTCAATCAGAAATTTAAGGATCGTGGTGTCCAAGAAGGGGACTTAAACCTCAAAGAAATCATAGCACCCATTTGGGACCCCAGAGGGAAATTCAAGCCAAACTAGAGTCGCCCCTACATCGTGAAGAAGATCTTGCCCGATGGCATTGCTATTCTCACAAACCTTGATGGAGAAGACATGGACCGTCCAATCAACCTAAAAGGTCTCAAGAAATATTACCCCTAGTCCAAAATGTAGATGCGCTACCACTCCTTTCATCTCCCTTCTATTCTAAAAAAATCTTCATTTTCCTTTACTCAGAACTACATTCGGCCAAAGATGATGAATTAACGAATGAAGAAATTTGGCACAGCTACCAAGGGATATTTAAGGGGGACCACCAAACGAAATCTCTTAGACACCCAATTGAACAACATGACATGATTTCCTGTCAGAAAATCAGAACGACCTTCCCCCCAAGCATCTAGATCGTTAAGGGTCTCTGCCAATATAACAAACACATAATTATGATGGTTTGACATCCATACAGTAATGGCATCCAGTTGAGGGTCCACTAAAAGGTACCCCATTACTAACACTAGCTTTGAAGTTAAGCCAAGGGAAATAACTTCGGTATGACCTGCATCATTAACAACCCACAGGTGCACTGAGTACAGAATAGAAGGGAGGGAGATTATTCATCCAGTAACTAATGGGTGAGCTGCCAAAGGTAAAATGTGGAGAAGTCCTACTAATAGCTCCTAAGGAGACTGAGAGAATTCAGGCATGGACGCCTCTACACTAGGGTTTACCCCCAATATAGTAGAAGACTCCTCGTAGGTCGAGTAGACCTCGTCCAAGACAAAATGAAAAACATGATCCTCGGGGTACCAGAATTGTGCTACCGCCATCAGCATGTTCCGGTCAATGGGTCGGTTACGCAACAAAGGGACCCGATGCAGGTTAAAAGCGTTATAGTTATGTAAGATAATAGGCAAATTCTGCACTTATGTGAAGGGTCATTTTGGAAATGATAACATATAAGACAAGAAATAGGAAAGAGAAAAAAATGTGAATGGGTGAAGAAATCTCCCCACCTTACCTCCTTTTATACTTGAAAAATTAGGCTTAAAACAAATAACCCACAAAATCCAAATGAAAGACTACCCCAAGAAGTACTAATTAGCTGAAGAAAGTTCAATGAAAGCTTTGGGGTGATTTGACTGGACAGTCCTACCTATTTTGAGAAAATTCCATCTTTCATTTTTTTTGTCAAAATCAAATAAGAAAACTCAAAAATAAATAATCTTTATTTCAAAGAAATTCAGGATTTTACATCCTATATTTTTACTCGTCCCGTCTTAAAATAATTTTTTTCTGGAGTAATCTTAATCCTTTTTACGATCTCAGCAAAAAAAGTAAAAAGTGCATGTAAATTAAGTCATTTAAAGAAAAGATAAATAAATGAAACCCCATTCATTTCATATATACACTGTCATCGTTAAATCTTTTGTAGAAAAAGAAAAAGAAGAAGAAAAACAATGGGACTCAGCCCGATACCCCTAAATCTCTCTCTCTCCCTCCCCCCGATGATCCTACATCCCTGCGACCCGCACGCTTCCCCCGGTGATGTGCTGAGGAACCTCCGCTACCCAATCCAGATCCCTCATCCTCAGAAGAAGATGACACAATGCAGGAAGGAACGCAAATTGAACCTCGAATATGATATGTTGTAGAATCCACCCAGTCTCGGATGTCCCTCCGCCAGCTAGCCGACACCCAGACATGTTATAAAAAGAATAAAAGGAAAATCAATCAGTCTGAAGAAAAATGAGAAATAATAAAGACAAAGAACAAATAAATGAAGAGAAATACCTCTGGCTGAAGGATGTCCTCCGTCAACCCCAGCACCTTCGGATCCATCGCATTAGCGAGATTCTTCATGTTCACTGATCCCACTCCAAGCAGTTGGATATTGTAGGAAGGATAAGCAACCAGAGAAATGGAACCTCTAACACCGATGCCACTGCAGATGTTGACGTACCACCAGTGCTGTGGGCAGATCCCACGCCTGAAGTCATAGGAGGAGGAAGCATATTCACCACATTATAGATACATTATGGAATCAACCAGTTCGTCATGAACTCAAGATAGTCATAAGTCACTGTCGTGTTTGTGTACAATGAATAGGGCTCGCCAATGATCACAGTCGTTCGGGCCTCCTCCTCCATCTCTCAAACCCCCTCATATATCTCAGGGGCATCACCGATGGGATAACCACCTCGTCGTCCATAATCTGTCGGATTACTCTCTGTCCCAAATACTAGGAGTAGCCCAACTCATGCTCCAGTAGTCGGCAGTCACCCCCATGTGCTGGAAGGCCATCCCCTAGGGATAGAGCATCACCTATAGTTTCCAAGATATAGTCAATACTTGCATAGGAAAAGAGAAAGCGAAAGAAAAGGATTCAAAAGAGAAAAAAAAAAAGATAACCTGGTTGCTCGTAAGGACATTCAAGACCTGACGTACCACCGCCAAGGAGAGAGATTGCTTTGACTTTTAGTTGGATTTTCACCACCAGTACATCGGACAGAAGAAATCAAAAAGAAAAAAAATGTAGAAAGAAAAGTACCTCCAAAATATATGTGGCTCCAGTAAAAGTCTACTAGTAGCACTTGCTGAAAGCATCCATAGAAGAATATAGGGTCGCCAAAGTCAGGCCCCACAGTAAAAAATAGGGATATTTTAAAATACCCTCAAATATGGTAAAAACATAAGTGGACAACGTCAGCGCTCGATGACACCAAAACCCTACAAATAGAAGAAGAATAAATAAATGGGCCATTTGTCGCATATGCAGTCCATAAGTCTCATCGATTTGTCAGCTCAACAAAACCACCCGAAGAAGAGATATACGAATCAAGTCCCTCGAGACTATCTGCCCCACATCGCCCAGTGCCATATCCACCCCAAAGATGTCACCCTTAGGTACTGGTCCACCTCTATATGCATCCCCTCACACTTTATCCCTAGCAGCTCTTGAACATCAATGGGAGTCACTGTCGCTTCCCCGCAACCTAAGTGTATGGTGTGGGTAGTATCCCACCACCTCTCCCCCTATAGCACAAAAAACTTCCGTAGAGCGTGGCATCTCAAACATTGCAGATGAAAAATGACCAAAAATCGTGGAGGAGACTACCCACTGCACTACCGTAGGAAAATGCTCCACCCCTAAATCCCGTCGTCCCCTAAGAGTCAAAGCTCGTAGCAGAAATGTCAATCAGTCAAAATAGAAGAGAAATCTTTCGTCAAAATTCAATGAAATGGGAAAATGAAAAAAACAATGCCAAAAGTCATACAGTACTTACATAGCCATTAGGGTTCATCACCCTAGATGACTGATGGTGCGACGGGTCACACAAAAGAATCTGATCATCGACAGGCTCGAACAAATCAGAAGTGTTCTCGTTGCCCAATGCTAAGGGCACCCTGGCCCGCCACTCTTGATTCACCTAATCATCAACACCCAGCCACACCATATGGGCCTTGGTACATGAGAAATCCGTCATTTTGTAATCTCTAATGAGGAAAAGAATGCAAGAACTGATTACAGAAGAGAGAAGCAGAAGATAATAAAGCTAGAAGCTGTGAAATATGAAGAGAATTCACCCCTTTTTATAGACACCACTTGATTGTCTTGCCTCTTAGCCTCCTATAAAGAGTGGCAAATTCTCTTCATTTTTAACCTGTTCGATGGATTTCACTTGGGGTTTCTATTCAATGGCTTTCATACCGTGTCTATTCGATGACTTTCACTTGTTCCAAGCTCACCCATCGATGGGCTTTATAGACACCACATTCTAATACCCCCTAAGTCTCTCCTTCGGTCCCTGGCACCTCTCCAATTCACTACAAACCCTAGTTCATACTCTGAGTACCTATCTAGAGACCACCAAGCGCCCTTGGGCCCCGTTTGACTCTAGTCATCTTCATTGTAAGAGCAAAAGATTAATAAATATTTAAAGGGATCTGAATCCCCTTTTCAATGGTCTGCCCAGTGCATGAATCAGCATAACAGTTCAAACAAATGATCCGTTTTACTATCAAAAATAAATTTGGAAGCAACCGGCAGCACTCGGGCCCCGATTTGACCATAATAAACTCCATTATCAGAGCAAAGGCTCAATGCATCCTTGAAAGGAGCTGAAACCCTAACCAACGACCTGCCCTACGTGTGAAATGACATAACCGTTCGAACGAATGATTCATTTTCTCCTGAAAACTAATCTAGAGGCCATCGGGTGCTCCCAGACTCCGTTTGACCGAAGTCAACTTTTCAGCTCAAATGACACTAAATGACTATTTTAAGGGCACTGAATACCTTTTCCAATAGTCTTCCCTTTACGCGAATCAACCTTATAATAAAGAGGAATGACCCATTTTACTTAAAAAGGTCACCGGACGTTTTCGGGCCTCGTTTGACTAAAGTCAACTCTCTGAATTGAGCGAAGCTCTTTGGAACATCGAAGTACCTCGCACTATCTTTCCAATAATCTATCCCATGCATGATTTGGAGTTACGGTTTTAATGAACAATCCATGTCATCCAATGATCTTCTGTCCAAAGGATCGACGGGTGCTTTCGTGCCCCGTTTGAACCAAGGTCAACTCTCAGATCCGATAGAGGTGTATAGGACTCTTAAAGGTATCTGAATTACAGATTGTGTTTTATCACTTGTGCCCAATTTAGACTTACAGATTGCGTTTTATGATTGTTTTTCCAAAAAATCTGCACCAGATTATCAATTGGTAGGTCCATTTCCCTACCTATCAGCAGTGTGTATTGGGCTAACTACTTATTAGTAGGGCAAGGACTATGCCAATTGGCATTTCCCCTACCCTATATAAGGAGAGCAAGATTTTACTTCGAAAGGCAGCCCAGATCCATCAATATCAGTGATCTCAACAACATTCTTCTGCAATCAACAAGGTTTTCTTGTGTGAAATTCCTTTTCACCTTTCATTCCCATCATTTTCATACCTAATTTAGAAAAATCTCCTTCTCTCTCATCCAACATTCATCCCAACTTGAAAAGGCACTCATTAAGGATCAAGATCAAGCCTCAAATCTCCAAAGAAGGTCCAAATATCTTTCTCTCTTTAAATTTCTTTATTTTCTCATTACTTATATAAATTCTCAATTTATCTTTTATTTTATATCATATACATTAATATCTAATCCTTTATTAGGTATGTTGCACATAATTTATTTTCTATAAAAAAACCAAAATAAAGAAAAGGAGGGTTACACCTATAGATTTTGACAGGATTCTTCATCAAATTTTCTAAAAGTTAAAAACACATATTTTCTACACACACGCATGTAATAAATTCTTGTTTGAATCTATGGGATAAACCCCACCCTTGTGCCGCATGCGAACTACGTGGACTTTGATGCCTTTATTGGCTACGTAGACATTTCTAGCTATAACTTGAGACTCAAGTCCTATTTTCCTATTTCTCCTATTTTATCCATATATTATTCATATATATATATATATATATATATATATATATATATCATACTTGTGATCAATAATTGCTTCTTATCTAACATATATTATCGTTTCATCGTAATGATTAATATCTCAATAAGAGGACACACTATATTTTTAATTATTATTTTGGGAACATCCCTATGGGTGACCTCACTCTGTCTTTTCCATGATCCGAGTCGAGGAATCCCGATCTCCACTTATTTATACATGCACATACATTTTATGGAGAAATTGAGGAAAATAGTAACACAAGCCCATGAGAGACTGAAAGGGCAGAATAGGTGTCGAACACCTTCCCATTTCATAACATAGCCCCCCAACCTCTAATCTATTTGGTTTCTCAAGCATCAGTTTGTCTTTGATCCCGCTCTCTCAAGGCGGCGACATGTTCGTTTTCCTGTTTTATGAAAATAGGTTGGCAAATCTATCTCTTTACATCACCCTAAAATCGACGACGGTAGAAGCACCCCACGATGTTTCAAGGGGCGCAGGATCTTTATCCTCCCTCTTTCCCCCAAAAAGCTCAGGGAGGGGGAAAATTTCAGGATGGCCATAATACATAATGAGACTAGGGAAGGAAAGTGGACATAGGCTCATTTTTATGGCCTAACCACTCTATATCTTATGCATTTCTCCTCTTACTTGATTTATTTTTTTACTTTATGTTTTCTATACTTGATATGATGGTTGAGAATGATATATATATATATGATTTCTTGCATCATCATTTTGGGTCCATCTGTGGGAAACGAGGTATTAAATATATTTTCCTATTATTTTGGGTTCCTAACACCTTATTTCATCTACGGGGACTCTCAAGTCATCCTCCTATGGGTGAGGTTTTGGTTGTTGAGCTCATAGTTTACATGTAAACTCCATAAGAAAGTCCTTTGTTTTTAGATCTATTTTTAGGTCCTTTTTCCATGACCTTAGATCCATTTTTTATACCTTAATGATGCTTTCATATCTAGTTAGTGTTGGAAAACACAAAACGCCATGGACTCACAAAGGTGGGTAACTAGGGATGCAGTCATTGATTTAGTTTCATTCTTATCCTCACACTTTGGATTTTCACTGCCAAATTTGTGCTATATTACACTCGACTTTTTATGTCTTTGGTGGACTCCTAGTTTACGAGTTAAACCCATGCTTTTGGTCCATGTTGAGATCACATCTCCATTTCCTTTGGTTGGATGTGGGTTGGAAAGTTAAAGGCCTATAATCCTATCGCCATTATAATAGTTAGCATATTTTCACTAACTTTTCAGTTCACCACTTGGAGAAAGGAGCTCACACACATAAGCTACTCTCAGAATTAAACTCTGGTGAATAATTATTTGGGGAGGCCATGACAATAGCCTTTCACGCAACACAAGCCATGACCTTACCCTTATCTGCCTCCCAAGGCTTCAATTTCCCTTGCACGTGAAAGGGACACAACCAGTTACAAAGGCCTACATCTCACTAATTATATATTAATTTTTTCCTCTGCATTCTTTAGTTTTCTAACCATCATTTAGTTCATCTCAGATTATATTTCTAAAGATTGAAATATCAAAAGTGATGGAAGGAAGCTCTAGGTCAGGTCCACAACAGAATGATGATGTTTCTCAACTGTTGAACTACATCAACCACCATTACTACAGTCCGGCCTCACTTCAAGGCCAAATCAACCTCTTGTCACAAAGGGTCATGATGCTAGAGTTCACAGCCTTCACGTCCCAACATAAGGTCATGGCCATTAAATACAAGGTCACACCCATGCCTTTGAAGAAAAGGAAATAAAAAGGTACTAAAGTAGAAAGAAATTATGAAGACTACACTCCTCTAATCTCCACCATTGAATACATCCTTGAGAGAATCCAGGAGGACAAATTTCTAAAGTGTCTCGAGAAGCTCAAGTCCCCGCTGCACAAAACAGACAGGGAAAAATGGTGTGAATTTCATCAAGACCACGACCACAACACCAACAGACGCATCACCTTAAAATAATATATTGAGAGGCTTGTTAAGCAGGAAATGCTCCAGCGATTCATAGTGGTTGCAACCCATAACTAAAAGTCCTCATGCCTATTTTTTGCCTCCAAACATTTATATTCCTGTTTTTGTGAAATTCTTTGAGTGTCGTCTTTGCCTAAGAGCTTTGTATTTTGCTAACAAAATCATATATATATATATATATATATATATATCAATCATGAATTTAGTCATATTTCAATTCTTGATCTCCTCATCTAAAATCTTATGAAAGATCTTTGTCTTAAAATAGATTTTAAGGGAAAACGACTAATTATCTCAAAAGATAATTTATTACAGGAGGAAGAGTCTATAGATGAGAAGGGGTGATGGCCTCAATTGGCCTATAATGCTCCTCACATCGCAGAAGTATTCGGTGACACAAGATGTTTATATTATCCTTGGGGGCTCATAATACCCATTCTTGGCATTCAAAGATACAAACTTCTAATATTAACCTTAAGGGCTCCTAATACTCACTATTACCCTTGAGGTACACTAATACTCATTATTAGCCGTGGGTGTCTTATTGGCAACCCAGTCTGAGTAGGATTAAAAAAACCCATCCTAGGGAGGCTTGATAACACCTAGCCTAGGGAGGCCTAAAAATACCCGTACAGCCATGGGTGGCTTATTGACAACCCAACCCAGGGAGGCTTAAAATTCCCCAAAAGAAAGGAAAGGTCCAACCCTGTGGAAGAATCCTCAGTCAAATTAAGAGGTGGGCCAAGGAAATGGTTGCCTGCGGCAAGGGAGATTGTTCCCAATAAACCACAACAATCCAGCATTGTTGCAACGATAATTCTAGAAGTCCTAAGTTCCATAGACCCCAAAAGGGTAATTTTGAACCCATATAGGCAATAATTGGGGCATTCATCTAAAGAATGAACTTAAGAATCAAACATCTGAAGTCCATCGCTGCGGCCTTCTAGGACACAACCAATTCTCCTACAAAGTCTACGTTGCTTCTTCTTATCTAAAAAAGGTGGAATTTCTACGTGAAGGTTACGATCTGTCAAAGTTACTGTGCAAAGCATTGAAGATTAAGCTGCAAAAGGCCACAACCTATGTAAGGTAGCTACATGCATGCAGATTAAACAATAAAGCTGAAGAAGAGAGTATGACATTCATCAAGAATATGGCTGCATCCATATATAATTGCATACAAAATTGGTTCAATGTTAAATACCTTGGAAGGGCCATAAAGATCCCCAAAACTATAGAGCATATAATAAAGTTTATATGTTCAAAGATGTGGAGGGCAAGCTAAGTACAAAAATTACAAAGAAATATCAACAATTAAAAGAAACTATGATATCACATCCTCTTTAATGTCATCATCTACATCATCGGTCATAGTCTCTGTCTCATCATCTCCATCAGTTGTCTCCTCAAGACACTTTTTGTCCAACTCCTCCGTTACCTTTAGCTCATCTACACACTCTATATGCTTAGGATCATTAAGCTTCAAGGATAAAATGGTATCCTTGGCCTCTGGGAAGTTCTTTGTGACCAAGTGGCGCTATTCTTGGAAGCCGCGGAGATAAGCCTTATTATTGAGCATATAAAAATCCCTGGAAGTTTTAAATGAGGCCACAGTATCATCATCATCATATTTATTCAAGGTCGTAAAATGCTCCTCATCCTTCTGCCTGAGAGTTAAAGCATGGTCATTATTAGTCTTTTGGAGGTTCGTAGCCTGCTTTTGAACCAAATCTTTATTCCTCTTCAGGACATGGTTAAACTTCTTTTAAAAGGTTGAAACCTGCTTGGCAGCCTCTTCAGCATTGACCTTAGAAATTTTCAAGACATCCATTGCCTGCATAAAGTTGTTTTAGCCAATTTCTGGGCATCAACCACGGCCTACGCCTTCTGTTATGTATCCATCTTATAAGCCTAAAGGGTTGCCTATGAAAACATTTTTCCACCTTCAAAGGATGAAGTCCTTGAGTTTTGTAACGCAGATTAGTGGCTGGACTCCGCAGCCCTGTGAAGCTTATACAACCCTTCATACTTAGCCCTTTGGCTAATGGAAACCTCTGCGGCCCAAAAAAATAAAATCTAAATAGTAACACAAAATTATATGTAAAGTACCGTGGAAAGAAAAAGAAATATAGATCTTACCCTCAGTAGGCTATTCAGAGAATACTCCTCTAGTCCCTTTGCATCCTCATCCACCAGATGGTTGAGTTCAGAGGTGTCTGCATCCCTCCTCATCTTGGATACTAATGTGGAGGTTGTATACCATGGAGACTTGGTACAGACTTTCTTAAGTGAGGCTGCGAAAGACCTACAGTATCCCTTTCTACCTTACTCTATGGAGTGGGAAAGTTAGAATTAACTGCAATGACGGTCCACGGAGGTGATGCAGTGTTTGAAATATTAATGGGGTTGGAACCCTATGGAAGTCACCTAGAATAAATTAGACCTGCCACGACCATCTCAACACCAATGTCATCTTCAATATGGTATTCCATAACAAAACCCTCATTATGTGTCCCATAGACCGTGGTGTCATCAACAGGAGATGCCTTATTCTCATTGGGAGGGTTAGTCTCCTCAACCCTAGTAGTAATAACAAACTCCTTAACCTCAGGAGCCACCTCCTTGGTGCCCTCTTCCTCTTTTTTCCCTTCTTCCTGGGGCTTGGTAGAGGCAAAATGTAGCCTCGTGCATCTCTTTGAGTTTAACAATGAGCAACTTGTAGTCAATTTCCTTGGCACCTCCTAAAAAGGAACCGAGTAAAATCAGTATGGTGAAAAGTACACACCGCGGTCAAAATTTAAAAGAATTGGGGATACCTTCAACAGTTATTTTTGGAATCTCCCTAGCCGAGAAGTAACTTCTTTTGAAAATCATCAAAGAGGTCACTATACGAGGAAAGCTCTTTTCTTCATCGCTCAAAAGGGTTGCGTCATCTACCTTCTTCCTATGCATTCTATTGAGTTTCAGGATTATAAAAGTTATTTTTGTAAGCAAGGAATTATTAAAAACAGCGAAAAATATGCAAAACCAAAAAATATAGGCTGTAGTGTATAATGCAAAGGACAAAAGGATAAAAGTCGCCAAAATAGTTACCTTATTTGGATGGATGACCAAATTCCTCGGTAACCTAATCGCTCTCTCCCTTTCATTTTCCTCGGAGTGGGCCTCCCACTTATCCTTAGAAATAAAAAGGAACTTACCTTTATAATTTTTGACATTGGACGGCCTTTTCGTCATCAGGTATCGATCTTTCTTCTGTAGACTGAAGTAGTAGTACCACAGATTTTTAATGGAGTTCTCTTTGGGTCTATAAAACTAAAAGAACTCTGTGGGAGAGATATTCCTCTCAAAATGTTTTTTTAGATAACCATGGCAATAAGAATGGTCTTCGAGCTATTTGGGTCATGTTGGTCTGGGGACAAATTTATGGCACTATAAAGTCTCCTCCCTAGAATAAGGACCGACAACTTATAGACCAAAGAGGAAAGCATGTAGAGGGAAGAAAACACCGTCTTTGGGGATTACGGATCATGACCTTTTCTCTGAAGAAGGAAGTGTGCGAATGATTCCATTAAGTAACTCAAATGCCTCGACTAAGGAAATTAACTATTCTCGTTCATGATATGATGATGGTTAAGTGCTATAAGATCTTTCTTGCCTGGTTGGCCGCGACTAGAAGTCACAACTTTAGTATTTCTTATAACCGTCGTAACATTTACTTCAGCAAGGAGATTGCTGCTTGAAAGAGTGTCTTCCTCCATAAGTTTCACAGTCTCCCGGAGATCTCTACATTTAGACGAATCTGTAGAGTCAGAATCAATCGTCATACACTTGGGGAAATCCTTGCGTTTGTAAGGCCTAATGGTTTTTAAGGGTTTTATGTGGAGCACAGCGGGAGGAAGAACACCAAATTGCCTCTTCCAAAAATCCTCCAAGTATTCCCAAGTATTCCAATGCATAAGGCCATGATAAGGACCTGAAAAGTAGAAGGACTCCGCATTTTGTTATCGTAGCCATTATGATCAAAAGGCCATTAAGGAGGCCGTGACAATAAAAAGATCAAAAATGAAAAGATTCATAAAGATAAAGTGATGACATCCATAAAAATATATCAGAAATGGGACAAATGGACGCAAAAAGCATCGAGTTTAAAATAAAGGACCCAACCATCTAACCTAAATGTACTAACTGGCTAACAGTCAAAGGGTACTTTGACTTGGGAGTGAGGTAAAAATAAAGACTGCAGCGAGTCAGTTCAAGCCAAATAAATGGGTGCAACCAGGGGTAATTTATACTAAGATTAGAGTCTGCATCAACTTAATACATATCTACTATCAAGCCACGATCGAAGGATGGACAATTAAATAATTTATATTCCAAACTTTCAAGGATCAAAAAACCAAAACCCTAGTGTTTTGGCCAAGAACACCATAAACATGTTCTTTGTGTTCTTGGAAAAAAACAAAATCCAAAATGGGGGCTAGGTAAAGATTCAACGTATAAAAATAAAAAATAAAAACTTTCCTTAAAACCCTAAAATTACGACCCAATAATCCATATTCTTTCAAATAAACCAAAATTCAAGCAAAATGCCAAATTCCACTTTCAAATTCAAGTAGGTTTACCCGAAATTCAAAATTGATATTCAACAGCAAAAAACAAGCATGAAGAATGGGGGCAAAACAGAAATTTCCAAGCATAATTGTGCAGAAATCATTAAAATTCAAGAGATTCGAAGCAGAGATTCAAACAACAATTAAAGTATTTGATGAAATTGCAACAATGAAAAAGAATTACAAATATGTAATCAAAGGATTATCTAAAAATCGATGGAAATATGAGACAATAAGGGATGCTCGGTCTTGCTCCACCTTACGCGACCTTAAAACCACTACGAAAAGTCATCAAAAATTAGGAAATAAAATAGTAAGAGTTCTGCTCTCGATTTTCTATCAATAAGTTTGCTAATGTAATCAGGACCTCAGCGTCCTTCCAGTTTTATAAGAGGGCGCTGAAAGGCTAAACATCACGATTTATCTACCGCGACACCTTTTAGTGTCCCAGACAAATAAATTACAAGATAAGAATAATAACACCACAGCTGAGGGTATTTACAACAACTGCAACACCAACTCTCCACCTCTTGTCACTGAGGCTTGGGGGCATATTAATATGCCCAATACTACACTAAACACGAAGACTAAGTGAAAGGCCATTGCCTAGGATCAGATAGGCAGTGGACAAATTTTAACATCAGTCGCTGCCTAAGTACAGACAGGCCACCGCCATATCCTACTCCCATAATGAACAACCATCCGAATAGATCAAATTTCTATTCAATTGACAATTGTCGTACTTCTAGAAATATTCTATGATCGTACAACCTATCAACATGTCACGTGCTTCGTGCACGTGACACTTCCTTTTAACTTCTATAAATAGAATTTCTCACCTCATGAATAATAAGACAAATTTGGCGGTGAAGCCCTGCCAAAGTCTCTACCCTATCTCTATTTACAAGTTACCACACTTGGAAGCTTACCTGATCACAGCCATTCAGAGACCTCCTTTACAGGCGGCATCCGAGGCTACCCAGTTGTACTATATTCATGTATTGTCCTCTATATTTCTCTTTTACACCTCTAATGGTATCATAATCTTGTACAATTAAACATACATAAGTTAATAGGGCAACAAAGTAGAGGTAAGCTCATTTTTATAGCTATACCACTCTATACCTTGTGCATTCTACTCTTACTTGTTTAATTTACTTACTTTATATTTTCTATACATGATATGATGGTTGAGAATGATAAATGTAATATTTCTCGCATCATTATTCCTCGCACTAAAAAATGTTTAAGAAACACAAAATTATGCAAAACACCTTCAACAACTGTTTTTTAAGACTCCATTTAAAATAAACTAAAAATTCCAAAGGTTTCCTTAAAAAAACACGGTTCAAAAATCTGAGACTTAGAAAAAACTTCCATTTCGAAAAAAAATGGGGGGGGGCGGGGGGGCGGTAAGTATTTACATCTTACACTTTGTCCAAAGTTCTAGTTTTACCAAAGTGCAAGGCCCCAACTTTATAAGTAAAGGTTTGGAGGTCTTAGGAACCTTAGTGGAACCTTAGCCTTACACCATGAGGCTTTCATCCAAGTGGACAAAGGTTTAGAGGTATCAAGAACCTAAGTGGAACCTTACAATTATGCCACAAGGCTTTCATCGTAGTAGGCAAAGGTGCAGAGGTCTCAGGACCCACTATGGACCTAAAAAATCAGGAATTTTTAATCTAAAGCTCTTATGACCCATAGTGGGGTTTCAAAAGTTGTAGTTTCTAAGTCTAAAGGTCTTATGACTCATTGTAGGTCTTAAAAATTTATCAACTCCTAAGTACTAAGGTATTAAGACCCATTTGGGGACATCATCTTTAAAATTTATAAGTTAAGAGGTCTTATTACTCAATAGGGAATTCAAAGTACAAAAATCCCTAAGTTAAAAGGTCCTTGGAACCTCAGCACAACTATATTTTATATCATAAGGATTTCATCCTTAGTAAAACATGTTATAGAGTTCTTATAACCTTTTTATAGAATAAATTTCAAGTGTGAATTCAAAATATAAGATGTTAGGACTTTTGGCCTTTATACCCAAATTTTCTTAGGGCTATATGTTTGTACAAAAAATTTAAATTTCATTCCTAAAAAAGTATATGTACAAGAGATTTTATGGTTCTAAGGCCTTATAAACCTCTTCAGAGCTTAGTCTTGGCTTCATAAATCGTGTAATTATATTACAGAGGTCTTAGGATCCTCAGATCTACTTCAACAAAGTTGTTGTTAAAATATTTCTCTTTACCAAGAAATATTGCGGGGCTAAGATGGAATACTACCTATCGACAAGCATCAGAAAGATTAATGATATGAAAAAATTCTTTAGCAAATCAAAAGTAAAGCAAAAAAAAGTAGTGTAGAACTCAAAATTCCAAAAATCAAGCCATTTTCTTTAATAATACAACCCAGGTCTGAAAAAGATCAAAATAAAGACAAAAAATTATGTAAATCCTTCTTAAGGCTTGATATTGATGGTAGTTTCCTTCACGGGGACTTCACTTTCTTTATTTGAAGGAAGTTATTGGGGCTAAGGAATGGGGGATTGCTTTCGAGCTTCTATGTCTTAGATAATGGAGGAAGAGGCTTCACTAGCATCACCCTCACTGTTTCTATCTTTATTAGATACTTCATCAACAAGGGATTTTGGGAACATGCCAAAATATCTACCTTAGGAAAGAGCTCCTGGCCCTTAGCCTTGCAAGCTTCAAATCTTAAGGCATACTTCAAAAAAAATTCTAGTCAGCCTCAGATTCGAGATAGGTGTCCAAGTTGTTATTTACCATGTCATGAATCCTCCTTTGGATCTTGGTGTGCCTTGCCAAGACCTCAGAATACTCTTTTTCCATCTCTTAATATTTAGATATAAACAAGTCCTTAATTGCATTAAGATCTACTACTTGTTAAGTTATAATACCCATGTCCTTATTAGCCTGAAAGAGCTTTTTGGGCACTTTGAAGCCTCATATCTTGACTTGAAGTTATTCCACCACCACTTTGTGCTCGATGTGAGCCAAAGCATGGACTTCCTCATTGTTAGCCAAGGTATACTGAGAAACAAACAAGAGGTAAAAATATACTTAAGAGTCTTTGCATTAAGAAGCATGTCCTGCCCTAACAAAGTGATCTGCGGTACTAGGACAAAACTTTCTTTCTCAAAAAGGCCACCTACAACTGCTGGTTAATGAAAATTTGGTTCTGCTCCTGCTAGGTCAAGTTACACTAGTCAGTTATCTTAAGATCCTTATTCCATCCCTTGTAACCATCAATGGCACTAGCCACAAGGGCCTCCGTGAAATGTTAAGCCTACAAAGAAAAAATGTAGTTTGTCAGAACTCTATGGAAACTTCAAGGGCATTTTCGTATTTTTATACTTCTTGTCCTAGATAACTTGGACTTTTCGTGTTGATGTCATTATTGAATAAGCGAAGTTAATAAAAAAATCCTTCAATTACCTACAAAAATAATACAAAACTAGTATAAAGGTAAGTAAGGGTATCAATCCAACTTAATGGAGTGAAACACAAGAAATGAGATGTAATCCAAGTTTCTAGTTATTTTCTTTCTTGACTTTTCTATTTATTTTTTTCTTTATTTTCTATTTTTTCTATTTTTTTAATATTAAAATAATTTTATGAGGATGGTGAATTAACTAAACTAAATGAGAAAAAAGTAATTAAACTAGAAGGAAAGTGTAAATAAATACTTAAAAGTTATGTAATTAATATGAGAAGGAAATCAGGGCATGAAATCAACCCCCACTAACCACAATTAACACTAATTTGAAATAATTCAATTTGGTTTGATTTCCAAAATATTCATTTAATTCAAAAGTTAATTCTCATTACACTAATGAATTAATTAAATATTCTTTTAGAAAAGAAATTTAAATTCCCACATCACTACTCAAAATAAATTAAAATTAGTCAAATGAATCACCCACTAGGATTGCTTCACCCAATTAATTTTAATTGGATAAAATAAAATAAGAGTAAAAGAAAATGATATTATGATTTTAATAAATTTGATAATCCTATCTCTAGTATGAATCAAATGATAAAAAGATAATACAATTTTCAATCCTTTCTCAAGGATGATTTTCCATATTTGAATGTGAAAATAAGAGTAGGAATTACATTTTCTAATAAAAGGAAATCAAATAATATTAAAATTAACAAACTAAATCAATTGGATTCATGGGGGGCTTCAATCCATCCCTTGAATGGGAGATTTTCCCTCCATAATCATCATCCAAGAATAAATGTAAACAATAAATAGCATGCAATGAATAAAACAATAGTAATTAAGAGGAAGCGATAAAACTAAATGTTTTTGAATTGAACAAATTCTCTTTCAATTACATTAAGCCTCCTCTCAATTTAATTACAATCCACTCGTTTATTTTTTTTCTAAAATAAAAACTAAAAAACTATCTAGAATGATGATAAAAGTAACTCTCTCTCTAAAGTCTCCTCTGTTACTCTTCCAGGTCTTCCAAATGAATGAGCCTTCATGGTTATATAAGATGCACATGGAGTAAAGGGGCATAATTAGAAAGGCTTAATGGTACATGTGGTAGATGTGTTATGACGTAATTTGGGAAACGGGACAAAGTTCTTTTAAACATGTGTGGGATTAGTGAGGTAATGAGGGTGAGGGTTAAAATAGGAAACGTAAATAAGGTTTTGTAAAATTGTGGATTCCTTTTGGTCTTTTGTTTATATGGAGGATGAGTGGGAGACTTCATGGGGTTTGGGTCGATTTGGATTCAAGTGTGAAGGTTGGTTCGGAGGTTTAAGTAGGTGTGGCATCCGGGTCAAAATCAGAGTTGGGTTTATGTTAACTTTGGCTCTTGAACTAGTTGGAATGGGTTGGAGTTAAGAATATGGTGAGATGTGATTTTCAATTTTGAAGTTTATTCATTTGGTATAACGGGGATACTTATAAATCCCCATTTTTAAGTTCTTCATTCTATCGTATTGGGACCAATCGCTAGAACTATGCAAGTTAGGGCTTGTATGCCACTAGAGAGGCTTTTTATCTATTTTTAAAAATTAATAAAATTGGTGGGGGTACTGTCCCTCTTTGATAAAAAAAGAGAGGTGATAGAAATGGATCACGAGTTGGACTGCTTCTCAGGTTAAAGGGTTGGTAAGAGTTTTGTTGGGAGTTTGGTCGGATCTGGTTGAAGGTTTTGTAATGGGTTAAAGGTTGACATGTTGAACATGTCATTTAGGTTTGATAGGCATATGTGTATCAAGCGGGTTAAGGTTTGAATTGCTGGGTTACGCCCGATTTTTGAGTGGGGTTTAAAGGTAAATTTGTAACGGGAGCTTTTTGGCTATAGAGGATAGAGAGAGGAAAGAGAAGATGGGATGTAGGAGATGATGAATACCAGGTAATGGGTATGTTAGGGTTGGAGTGAGTGTAGGCTAGGTAGTGTGTGTGTGTTTATATTGTACCTAATAAAAGAAAACTACTCTAAACATTTACAACGAATAAAGGTAGAAATTAAAATTTATTAAAATTAAAAACCAAAACTAAAAATGTTAATAATAAAAAATAAAACTAAAGAAAATACAAAATCTATTAAAATTAGAAAATTAACTTCCTAATCTAAAGACGAAAATAAGATAATATTAATAACCCTAACCTAATAAGAATAAAACATAATAAGATATTAATAAAAATAAAAATAAAACTCACACCTATTATTAAAAATAATATAAAAATAAACGACGCACGATACAGACTCTAATATACACATATATACGCATAAATAAATCCTAAAAATATAGATGACTCAAAATAAAATAAATTCTAAAAATTTTAAATGACTAAAAAAACCTAAAAAATCTCAAAGGTACAAATTAAACACACAAGAGGCTTGGGACATAATTAGGGAGGTCTGGGCTCGGTTAGGGGATAGGTTAATAGGTACATGAATTGTTTTTTAGCTCATTTAATCGCATCTGTGGTACATTTTACCTTGATTTAATGCTTTAAACTCCGCAAGAGGCATTTGACCTACAATAAAGACATGTATGCATATAAGACTGATTTTAATGTGAATTAATAATTAAAAATTGTCTATTTAGGATTTTATGTAAACACTTTTGAGTGCTTATCACACCACCCCTAAATAGAACATTGCTAGTCCTTGAGCAAAAAAAAAGAGAAAGAAGGATAAGAAACCAAAAGGGTGCTAGTTTCGCGGGCAATTGCGATTGCACTTAGCATGTGAAACAAGCCTTTAAACCTATAGGTTTCCCTATAGGACAAGTTTTGTCTCGTGAGGGTTTGTAGTGAATGTACCCACAAAATTCAAAAATTTATTAAAAATGATTTATTGAAAGGCTAATATTTTTATTTGACGATGAAAAGCTAAACAATCCATCTATAAAGACTTCACAGAATACAATGTTCAACCATGAGTGTATGATATAAAATTAATTAATACCAAAGGCATAATCCTTCCTAAAAATCTCAGCGTGTGTAGTGTGAAACAATCTCAAGTATCATGAGAGTAATTCCTAGATCTCCTTTATAGAATCAACGCTTTGATTTGAAATCTCACTATATATGTCGCTCTGAATTGAACTCTTCGAGATTTGGATAAGTGTATATCTCTAGTGTGTGAGGAGGTGAGTAAATGTAAACAAGGTCAAACCTCTCACAAACTTATAAGAAATGATGGATACATGAAAGAACTTGATCTCATGAACAAATACTAACAACTATTTTGAGAATGTTGGGCCATTCACCATATAGACTTCTCGTTTACGCGAACACCTCACCAAGGTTGAAAACGGGGTTTATGTAAGGATGATGAATGAGATGAAGAAGATGGATGATATTATGGTAGGATTTTTTATAAGAGTGGAATACAATTACTAATGTCTTCATTTATAAAACTTTTATCACATGCTTTCTTTCTTTTCTTTATATATATATATATATATAATTGCAATGCATTTCTCTTTTCAAACCAACAATGAAGACATTTTACATTAACAATTTCAAACACTTTTTTTCTTATAAAATTATGGATGGTAATGATTGGAAATGATATATGGATGGTGTGGGGAATATTAAAACATAAAGAAAATATGGGAAGGTAAAGGGTGAAGTGAATGGTAATGTGATATAGACAAATGGTGAGTGTATGGTAAAAAATGGTTTGGTGTTCAGGACAAACTACAAGACACATGTTTCTTACGACTCGAAGGTGATTTCATTCAAAGTGGTTATGGCAAAGATGAAGAATAACGAGATCATGCAATAAATAAGTGTGGTACCCGAAGAAAGTTAAGTCACCTTATAACTCGGAGATATGTAAAAACCTTTAAAAAATGAATAGCTCAATTATCACGAGTTTAAGTCTCCACAAGTGATCTTTTAGTGCTCTCTTAAGAATGTATTTATTCTTCAACTTTTGATTGTAAACGTGAAAGTGAAAAATTATTGAGTTTAGAAATTTATAGTTCAAGTATGCCTTGATAGGTACTTAAGCACCCTATATCTTTGAGTCAGTTGAGTCTACATTATATAGGAACCTATCTAGTTTGGAAATAGTGATAAAATTTGAGTCATACCCTACTCTACCAAAGAACCTTAGACTCTACATGATATTTACTCCATTATTCTCAAAGGTATAATAACAACACTGCACCTAGGATTTCATTTCTATTTTGCATTCATATTAATTTAGGTGTGTGAGTATTAATTCCCATTAAAATATTTTTCTAATCATTTTTGGGATTTTTAAATAATTTTTAGGATTTAATAAAACATTTTTTTAACATTTAAAATTTTATTTTAAAATGTTTTGGGTCTATTTGTAACCTAAAAACTTTGGTTGGGTAGAAATCGAAACTGAAAGAAACATTTGTGGTAACAAATTGTACTTTAAAAAGTTTCAAAACTCGCGTTTTTGGTTTGATCCCTGCCCTACATGTGTTGGCTAGTTACCCATCAGATTTGTGTTTTTCCTCTCTCACCAACTTGAGACTCAATCTAAAGCGTTGGATTTATGTTATCTATGGTCAGCATGTCTCTTATCTCAATCCATGTCTTTATAAATTGGACCAGTCAAATAGACTTTAAAAGTGATGGTTTTACAGCGTTAGGATTTGCTTCGATTTGATAAGATTTAATCCAAGACGTTTATTTGGTTCGTCCTTCCAGATCCTTCTCTTAGATATATAAATAGAGACCTAGTGTTATACGTTTACAATCTTTGGATCAGTTGAGTTTTGATATAAAATAAGAAGAGAGAGAGAATATCAAACCCTAAATTAAACTCTTATGATTTTTCCTTAGAAAATACCTTGTGAGTTTGAGTGTGTTTGATCCTGTGTGAAGATCCATCCTCTCTGGTATTTAATCTCTTGTCCAACTAGTTACAAAGTTTGAATTTCATTTTCTTTTCATAGAAAGTGTAGATCTGATCGGTGTGTGATACAAAACACCTATACATACTTAGGTTGATTTCTTTCTTCAAGAAATCCATATTTGTTGGTTGTTTTACTCATAAATGTTTTTGTTAAAACTCTTACTAACAAATCCTTTTCTGTTTCTAGTTTTGAGAAAAACCAGACTTAGATCTAGTTAAGATCTTAAATGGCATTTTACACTTTCATACTTATATTTCCCAATTTGTGAAATAACTGTGTAGATAAAATGAAGAGGAAGTGTTTAGGACTTTGGATCTTCCTGATAGCAAGGTTGCCTCGAGATTTACGGATATAAATAAAGATCATAAGTCTGAGGTTTTCAAACAAACTGAGATTATGAAATCATAACTGCATTTTAGAATGAAATCTATAATTTAATAAGTATATTGTCTTTATAAGTGTGTATGTGTGTGTGTGTGTGTGTGTGTGTTGCATGCATGTGTTAGGCACTTCAACACTTATACTATTCACACTACAACACTAAAAAAGTTTTGGTAGAAAGATCATTAACTT
The DNA here is from genome assembly GCA_949130495.1 of Sambucus nigra. NCBI lineage: Eukaryota > Viridiplantae > Streptophyta > Magnoliopsida > Dipsacales > Adoxaceae > Sambucus > Sambucus nigra. Next base: position 495,039,595 of record OX422209.1, on the reverse strand, counting down.
TAGAGTCGACTGAAAGCTAAAAAGGATAAGAGGAACAAAGTTGGGAGAACAACTTCAACATAAGAGCCTTCAAAGAAGTAAGAATAACCTAACGGAGCTGGTATATTTTCTAGACTTAGAATAGGTCTTATTGTTTGTTTAGTTTGTTATATAGATTGTAACCTATATTATTTTTTAGTGAATTTTTGTTTTGAGGTGTAGATACCTCCGTGGATGTTTCCCCAATTGTGTGGAGGGGTTTTACCACATTAAAATCTTGTGTTCTTGCATGTTTCATCTTCCTTTCATCACCTTCTACTTATGTGCTGATTTAGAATATATTTAGTTTTCTTTTCAAAACTTGGAAACTTAATAACTGAAATATCTCGTTCATAACTTTTTTTACACATCTCGTGTTAGTACTTGTTTTGTAAAAAAAATGGAGTTTCTCAAACAAAATTTTCGGAGCCATTTAAATTATCTTAAACCTTTTAAACAAATTAAGTGGCATTACAAATACTACTTAATTTTATGGTAAAAGCATAATTTGGGCACGAACAAAGGTAACCCGAGACTTCTAAAAGAGGGATGATAGACAATTAATTCCATAATAAAATGAATAAAATTTCACAAAAAGTTAAGGTGTCTTGTTTCTGATTTTTTTTTCAAAAGAGGTAGGATTTTGATAAATTTTCCCACCCCAAACAAAAGAGAACATCATCCTCGATGTTTAGAACTACATATTAAAATTAAAAGAACAAGGTAGGAAATAGATTACCACAATCAACCACTAATGAACTAGACCATACGCATCCAAGATGAACCTGAATAAATAATGAGATAAAAATATCTACAAGTATATAAACATGGCAAAGCATTGGGTAATGTGAAACACCAACCCAAAACAAGATAACACTCATACTAAAAAACAACGGGCTACCTTCCGCTAGAGATAAATTTAACGTCTTCGGCCAGATCGAAGGGAACTCATCCTAAAGATAATAAGTACGAAAGGATGGGGTGGCAGAAAAATTGGGTGATGATAATCACCCCCAAATAAGATTAAAGCGTCAGTATTTTTAAATAGAGGATACAAGGTCAATGCACTTGTATGACAAAGTTCTTTACATGATGCAAAGCACCGGTGGACCATTGGTGGGTTAGGAGAAGTGTATAGGGATAAAAGGCAATGGTGAGAGTGAAGAGTCACCGAAAATAGGCCTTATTAAGCTTGCAAATGAGGGCAATAAAGGCCCTATAAGCATTACGCTCAATATAGTGAGGAAGACAAAAGGGTGTAGAAATAAGGATATAGTGGGTAGAGAAAAAAAGCGACCATTTTATAAACAAACGATGATAATGGTCGTGTCTTGACACGTCTATGAGCTAACAATATGAAAAACCAACACCACAAGTAAGTGGTGTGAGTGATGGACCAAGCTCAATGTCACAGGTGAGAGTGGCACCACATATACTCTCGTGAATGGTGGATGGTGGTTTCAAGTAAGGCCTGGATAAACATATGTGAACTGTTAAGGTATCATGACTAGGTCTAAACAAGGTGGTGGAAAGTGTGAAATATTGGGTGGGTTGGGATAAAAGGTGAAGGAACGTGATCCAATCAAGTGTAGGGTACACACACTTGTCAGGAGGAGTAAATGAATACTCACAAGGGAGCATGGTATCTAAAGATGGAGGGGTCAACTTCTCTATAAAAATATCACCAATTTATGTGGTGGGTAAGTCAGACAAGGCACCAAAATCATAGATAAAGGAATAACTATAAATATAGGACTCAAATGGAGACATGCATAGTGGGGCATCATCTAAATCAAGAGAGTTGATAATCGTCTCTGATGCAATCTCGAGAAAATTGTGAGTACTCGTAGCCGGAGTTACGCTACGAGGAATTAGTCTCTCGGGGAAACATTTGATTGGGTAAATTGGGGTAAACTCGAGCATATTTTTGGATTCGATGGGAGGGTAAATTGGATCCTCAATGACAGGTTCCTTGAATGTGACAGGGTCGAGATTAGTATCACAATCGATGGATAAGTCAACACAATTTTAAACTTGGGTTTCGGACCATAGGGTGGTTTGTTTTCCAAAATATTGATTTAATTCAAAAGTTAATTCTCATTGCACTAATGAAATAATGAAATATTCTTTTAGAAAAAGCAATTTTCATTCCCTCAGCACTACTCAAAATAAACTAAAATTAATCAAATTAATCACCCGATAAGATCGATTTACCCAATTAATTTTAATTAAAAAAATAAAAATAAGAGTAAAGGAAAATTATATTACGATTTTAATCAATTTGATAATAATATCTCTAAGTATGAATCAAATGATAAAATGACAACACAATTTTCAAACCTTTCTGAAGGATGATTTTCCATCTCTCAATGTGAAAATAAGAGTGGGAATTACATTTACTAATCAAAAGAAATTAAACAATATTAAAATTAAGAAAAAATAAACCAATTGGATTCATGGGGGATAGAATTCATCCATTGAATGGGATATTAGCTGTCCATAATCATCATCCAAGAATAAATGTAAAATATAAAGAGCATGCGATGATTAAAACAAGAGTAATTAAAGAGGAAGGTATCAAAGCAAATGTTCTTGAATTGAATAAGTTATCCTTCAATTACATCAACCCTCCCATCAATTTAATTATAATTCACTCAATAATTTTGTTTCTAAAATAAAAACTACAAAAATGTCCAGAACTAAGCAAAAACTAACTCTCTCTCTAAATTCGTCTCTACTACTCTTCTAAGTCTTCCAAATGAATGAGCCTTTATGGTTATATAAGATGCACATGGAGTTGGGGGCATAATTGGAAAGGTTTAATGGTGCATGTAGGAGAGGTGTTATGAGGGTAATTTGGGAAATGGGAAATAGGTCTTTTAAACATGCATGGGATTAATGAGGTAATGAGGGTGAGGGTTACAATAGGAAAAGGGAACAAGGGATATTAAACATGTGGGTTCTTTTTGGTCTTTTTGTTTATATGCAGAATGAGTAGGAGACTTCGTGGGTTTTGGGTGGATTTAGGTTCTGGTATGAAGGTTGGTTCGGAGGTTTAAATAGGTGTGGCATCCGGGTCAAAATCAGAGTTAGGTCTATGCTAAATTTGGCTCTTGGACAGATTGGAATGGGTCGGAGTGAGGTGGTAGAAATGGATCGCGAGTTGGACTGCTTTTTGGGTTAAAGGGTTGGTCCGGGTTTTGTTGGGAGTTTGGTCGAATCGAGTCAAAGGTTTTGTGTTGGGTTACAGTTTGAATAGGTCCATTGGGTTTGATGGGCTTCTGGGTATCAACCCGATAGAGGTTGGAATTGGTGGGCTACGCTCAATTTTTAGGTGGTGGTTTAAAGATGAATTTGTAGTGGGAGCTTTTTATTTATGGAGGAAAGATAGATGAGAGAGACGATGTGGTGTAGGAGATGATGAATAATAGGTGATGGGTATGTTAGTGTGTGGGTGAGTGTAGGCTAGGCAGTGTGTGTGTGTGTGTTTTGACTACACCTAATAAAAGAAAACTACTCTAAACATTTACAACAAATAAAACAAAAAATTATTTTTTTTAAAATTAAATACTAAAAATTAAAATCCTAATCTAATAAAATAAAACTAAAGAAATTATAAATGTATTAAAATTAGAAAATTAAATTCCTAATCTAATGACTAAAATATGATAGTATTAATAACCCTAACCTAATAAGAACAAAACATAATAAATATTAATAAAACTAAGCTAATAATAAAAACTAAAAATAAAATAAAAATAAAACTCACCCCTATTATATTTACATAAAAAAAGACAGAAAAATAAATGACGCACGATACGGGCTCTAATATATATAGCTATATGCAAAAATAAATCCTAAAAATGAACACGACTCAAAATCAAATATAAAATAAATTCTAAAAATTATAAACGACTCAAATAAAAATCTAAAAGGTGCAAACTAAACACACACGAGGCTTGGGACATGATGAAGGAGGTCTGGGCTCGGTTAGGAGATAGTGTAATAGGTACGGGGTTTGGGGTTTAGTTCATTGAATAGCATATGTGTTGTATTTTGCCTTGATCTAATGCTTTAAACTCCGCAAGAGGCATTTGACCTACAATAAAGACATGTACGCATATAAGACTGATTTTATGAATAATTAACAATTAAATATCATCTATTTTGAGTTTTATTTTAAACACTTTTGGGTGATTATCAGTCCATTTGATGGAACTCTATGGAAGTTTAGTTTGTTGAGTTATCTTCGCATGGTCACTGACGGCACGTTATTCTGTGTCCGAATGAAGAAGTTAGAGTCATTTCCCGAAAGCAACATTTCTCCCTTATGAAGAGAAAAGCATCCTGAGAAACAGGGCATCGATCGATCAACGCCCTACCATCAATCGATCGACCATTATCATTTTTCCTAGATTCGAAGAGTGGGAAATTTTTAAGTTCATCGATCGATCGGTCATCTTAGTTCTTCATAGTCGATTTCACCTTCATCGATTGATCGACGAATGGTCAATCAATCGATCATACCAGATATTTGAAAATTTTGGCTATTTTTTTCTTTTCCCTTTTATTTTTATCCACTTACTATATATATGTAACTTGGATATTAATTCAGAGATATTTCATTTTATTAATATTATTTTAAATAGTTTAGGGTTTGGGCTAGTGTTTGGGAGCAGTTCTCTCCATATTCTCTGTTCGGGTTTGTTGTGTAAGTGACTATTCATTATCTCTTCCATTAATTTAATCTTTGTTTCTTAGTTTCTTTCTTTTTCAACTTAGTTTTCTTTATTTATTTATTACTTTCCTTTATTGCTTTCTTTCAATAAATTCTTTATAATACTTTTTAGCTAATATAGTTTGGGTTGATATGATTGTACTCACCTTGGATTAGTTAGTTGCTTTGATTTTGTGATGGATTAGACTCATTTTGATGGGATAGGTTCTTCTTGATTTTATGCCTAGGAGATTTAACAGTGTATATCATGTATACGCCATATTTATGACTTTGCGTGTGTAATCTCCGGGATATTTGTTGATGCCAAAATCATATAGGCTTTTATGTTAATTTAGGGGGATGATAACGTTAGGTTTGATTAATTGATGAAATGAGATATAATCATTCAAAGATTTTTTTCCCATGGAACCATTTATGCTAATTAAATCGAGGTGAGGGATATTATTCCGAGTCAAAAAATTTTATTCTTGTATGTTTAACTTAGTTTAAATACATGCCTAATTGTAATTTATAATTAAAGCTATTATCTTTTACACTTTTATTAAGAAGTAATAAATTAATTAACGTCTAGCACTCAGTCCTTATGGATTCGACACCCACACAAGCCGCTACACTCCTGAAAAAATGTAGTTAATGTTTAGATGTTTTCATTAGCCGTAGGTGCCGATAATAACAATCATTGTAGTCACACGACACTAGGATACCACGTGTCAATCAAATTGCGCCGTTGTCGGGGATTAATTTTCTTTAGATTGTAATTGAATTAGTATTTCGTAATATTTTCTTTCTATTTGCATTTGTTGTTTTAATTTGTTTCTCGAACTTATACATTTTAGTGCCAACAAATGCTCAAATCTATCAACCGCACACCACTTTATGGATTTTTCTATCTTGATCTTTGGGTAAGGATGTCTTACTCTTGTGTTTTTGGTAACTGCAACGATAAAGTCGATGACTTTTGGTGAATACTTGCATAAGGATAAGAATTAAAATTGCAAAATAACTTTGGGTGATTATTACAAAAGTCATGTTATGGATTATGGAAATTTTGAGAATGATTTTTCTGATAGAGGGCCATCAAAGGCTTATAATAAGGAAGTTGAAACTTATCGATATAATAGTTCTCCGAACTATTATTGCAATAACTTTTAAAATTCTTATACTAAAGATTTTTATAGTTATTTCGAGGATAGTTATCAAAGTTTACATTTTCAAGGAACTGTGCCTACAACTATGACTTTACATGAGGGCATTCACACACTTGACAGTGAAAAGCTTGAAAATCATTATCAGGAAGAAAATCACTTTTGGGAACAAGAGTTGAATACATTATTCGAATCCAATGATGACTTTTGTTTTGAGACTTTTAAAGTTGAGGATTGTTTTGAACCGAATGAGGAATCGATGCCTACTTTGTAATAAATTATTCTTCTCTTGGTCCATGACATAATATATAATGAAAGTGAGAAAGAAATATATTTAGTTTCTGATATTCCCAATACTGGTATGTTAGTCACGAAAGGAATACGTATATAGCCATTACCAGGGCTCAGATAGGCTGCGTCCCCCTCTCTGCTAACCTTACTTATGGCCACTGCCTGGGACACAGACATGCCATGATAAGTACCTCGAAAATAAAGGTCCATAGCCTTACCCTTAACAAGCCACAACCACCTACCCCTTCAGCAGTTCCTACCCTGCTACAGACTTAGCCACGTCAGCATGTATTTATCAATTGTCACACTTATAAAAGGATTCCCCAATCGTACAACTTATCCACTTTCCACGTGCTCCATGCACGTGACATCACCTTTTTACCTCTACAAATAGAAGTACTCACCCCACATTAGGGGGGATTTTGACAGTGAATCCCTGCCTAAATCCATACTCACTCTATCTTTAGGATCTCTCTCAGGTTACCCTTGGTCATTACAGACCGTGACCAAACTTGCTTTATAGGCCTCTTTGAACATCATTACATTTCACATGTATTCTCTCCTTATCTCTATCTTGTACGCCTCTAATGGCAACCCAATCTTGTACTAATGATTATGCATAATGAGAGTAAGGCACTAAAGTGGACGTAGGCTCATTTTATATACGAACCACTCTATATCTTGCGTTCTACTTCTCTTATTTTCTTTATTTATACTTTTACACTTTAAATGATTGTTGGGAATGATCTAAATATGATTTCTCGCATCATCATTTTGGTGCAGCCTGTGGGAAACAAGGTATTTAATCTAGTTTCATCTCAAATTGTGCTCCTAATACCTTATTTCATTTACGGGACCCCCGGGTCATTATCCCATGGGTGAGATCTTGGTTTTTGAACACCCATATTTTATATATAAACTCCCTTAGGGAGATCCTTATTTCTAGATCTATTTTTTAGGTTTTTGTGTATAGCCTTTAGATCTACTTTCCCCGACAATGTTGCCCTACATTGTTCATGTTAGAAAACTCAAAAGGCCATGGCCTAGTAAAGGTAGGTAACTTGGGAGGCATTTTTATTCATTTTTATCCTTTTGTTCCTCATACTCTAGTATTTTTTCTACAAAATTTGTGTTATGTTACACCTTAGGACTTTTCATGTCCTTGGTTAGCCCTTAGAAAACCTTTTTGGTTAAGTTTTTATAGGTGAAATACGAATTTTTAGTCTAGTTCTAGATATTTTCCTTCACTGCCTCTTGTTGGATGTGACCTAGTAGGTTAACTACCTGTAGGTTGTATCCCCTATACAGCAGTTTAGCCAATTTTGTGCTTTATGCATATTATTATTTTCATGTGTTGAAATTAATGATAAAAAATACCAAGAAATGTTGTACAAATATCCAACATGAGCCTTATGGTTTGTAAGGGGAGTTAAGTGGGAAAAAGGCTAGGTTAATTTGTTGAAAAATCGAAGATTCAATGGACAAAGTTCAGCTGAGCGATTGTTTGAAGGATCAATAAACTTTCCAACATAGGTTATGGTGCGTATTCTTACTAACTTTTTAGTTTACCACTCGAAGAAAAGATAGCGTCAAGTTATTCCATCCAATGAAATGGGTGCGTGCTCAGATTAAACTCTGGTGCATAGCTCTTTGTGAAAGCCACGACAGCAGCCTCAAAGAGGATAAACTGGTTAGGAGGTCGGAGAAGCTCAAGTCCCCACCACATAATAGAGACTGGGCCAAATGGTGTGAATTTCACCAAGACCACGTCCACACCACCAAAAACTTCTTTGCTTTGAAGAATGATATTGAAAGGCTTGTCATTGAGGGAATGCTCCAGCGGTTACTAGGTGTAACACCCCGTGTTTTCATTAGTGTATTTAATTAATTAATTGGAAATTCAGGAAAAATAAAATTTTGAATTTTATAATTTTTATTAGTTAAATATGTTGGTTATGATTTTAGAAGAATAAAACTTCAAGCAAAATTGAAATCGGAGTTAAAACGGACTTTATATGATTTTTTTAAATAATTGTCCCTTATAATTTTTTAAGCGAAATTGTCAAAGAACTGGGCGATCGATCGATCGACGCCAGCAGTTTTCGTGCGCTGTAATCTTTTTCTTGACGAATTTTGTTATTTTTAAAACTCTTTCACTTATATATAATTAAAGTGGCGGGGCTGGATTTTTAAACACTCATTAGTGAAAATCGTAAGAGTAGAAGACTCTCTATTTCTCATCATCTTCCACCTCAAAACCCTAGCCACCATTAAAATTATTTTTCAAGCTCATTTTTGAAGGACAAGACTAATCTGTCCCAAGTTGGTTCAAGAAGGGTTTTTGATCTATTTTTCGAGAGGAACTCATATATCTAATCAGATTCTTGTCAAACTAATCACATGCATGTTTACCTTATTCTTTTCCCTTAGTGTTATGTATCTTGATTGCAGCCTCTATTAAACTCATGTTTTCTAAAATAAGTTATGAATATAATTATTAAAGAGATAAATTTCGGGACTGTTTTACATGAAATATTAATGTTACTTAATACTTATAACTTTGTTGTTCTTTGGGTTGTGTTGGTGTAGTTGGTTGTGTTATGGGCATGTGCATGTAGAGAAGCCCTTAAAAAGAAAATTTTGATATTTCATGTGAGAACCCTAGATAAAATTAATTACTTGTGTTGGAAAATAATAACTATGATAGGACTTGCATGTAGCTATTATTCTGAAAATCACAATATTTATGTGTCCTTGATTTCCATTATTTAGATCAAAGTTACTTAATTAGGAATTTAGTGTTGTTAGGAACGGTGTTATAATTTGTTAATTGTGACACTTTATGGAAATATTATAATATTTCGGAAATGTTGGGTATTATAGGTAATTAGTTTTCACCTCTTGTTATAGTACACTTATTAGGTATGGGACTAGTGAGTGGGTCTTAGTTGCGATTTATGCCAATTAGGTATGGGAGTAGTTAGTGTGGGTCTATGCGGGTTATATAATTTGGGGTGGGGGTTGATTTTCTATAATATATCATTGTTACGATAGCCTAGGATTGATATCTAGGTGGACTACAAATTTTATAATCATCATTTACTTAGGATAGGACGAATTTGTGTTTTAGGAACCCTTAGTTGGGACTAAGGGGTATTTTGAGGATTTTCACATCGGTTTTAAGGGTGGGGGAAATTAATCTTGAATAAGGAGTATAAGAAATTTTGAGAATTAATACCGCATGACTAAAACGAGTATTAAAATTTATTGATGACATAATTTGTCTAGGGTCGCAGTTTAAACGGGTCAGAGGACGATTTATGTCCTGTCATGTGTGGAACCTTGTCATATCGCGAGGATCGCATGATAAAAATGAATTAGACGACGGACTTGACAAGGGGATGTGTGTGTTTGTGGAACCTTGTCATATCGCGAGGATCGCAGGATAAAAACAAATCAGACAACGGACTTTACAAGGGGACGTGTATCTGGGTAAATTATAATTTTGGTTATTTTAATGAAATTTAATACTGTTGGGAATGTGGGTTAATTAAAATAAAACTGGTGTGGCACATTTTAAAGACACCTTACATGTAGTTAGAAATTTATTTTTGGGGATTGATAACCTTCATAATTAAAATACTCTATTGTTATGGTCGATATATATAGAACAATTGTCTCGGTTCAAGGACCCTAATTGAGAGGATTAGCTAGTTTTCATGCTCGGGGTTTGGCTCTGACACATGCGTTGACTAATATTTTTCAGGACTTATTTGGGAGTTACTGCATAGGATTCATTAGAGATCTTTAGGAGGTGCATCTGGATTTATTTTATTGTTTTAGTAGCTATATTTCTCTTTCCATTCCATCGTATTAATTATGAGACTACTTTTGAGTTTATTGGGCCTTTCGGTTCCAAAGTTGTTTTAAGATTTTAGTTGAATTGTAATTATATAAGTATGGAGATATTCGGAGATCGCATGTGATGGATTTTGATCGCACTTTGGAGTTTTATCAGTTGGATGTCATTTATATTTGGGTTTGATTAAAATAATTTATCTTTTGGATTAAAATTTTTACGTTACATATCTGTCACATGCCAAGGATGATATTTAATTTACTCGCACCCGGCTTAGTTTTGGTGGCGGCTGACGCCAGAATTTAGCAGGGTGTGACAGATGGTATCAGAGCATGATCTTAGGTCTCGTCGGTTGTGTGTCCATTTACCTTTTGCGTTGCTTATCTTTGATTTCCTTTCGGTGATTTATACTCTTAGTTTTTATGAGTCTGATGTTGTTTATTCCTATCTTTCAGATGGAGAACACTAGGAGAGCATGTAGTTGGGTAGAGGAGTCCATTTCTGGTCCCGCAGTCTAGGAAAGGCTGGGGAAATTCATTTTGGATGTCGAGGCACTTGTGGCACTTCTGCGAGAGGCCATAGCAACCGGTATTAAGATTAGGAGACAGAGAGGGGTGACCTTAGAACCCCAACAACAAGGGGCAATCGTCTCAAATTGGGACAGAGTGAGGACCATCTTTTTTAAGGGGAATCCTTCTACCTTTGCGTGAGGATCCGACCCCACGGTCGCTCACCCATGGAGAAGGGACATGGAGCAACACTTAAGGTTAGTGGAATGCATACAGATGCAAAAGCAGATGTTATCAACATTCAAATTGTCAGGGATGCTTTACAGTGGTGGGAGAGTATCACCACACTAGAGGAGAGGGATCAATTGAGTTATGAAAAGTTTCAGATTAAGTTCAACAACAAGTACTTTCCGTATGCTATCAGGAGTGCAAAGAAAAGATAATTTCTAGAGTTGAAACAAAGGTCAAAGTCAATCGTCGATTATGAACAAGAGTTCACCAACTTATCTATGTTTTTACCGGAGGAGGTAGACACTGAGAGGAAAAATATGGAGTCCTTCATCAAAGGATCGTCATGTCCCATTAGGCAAATGGTTTTGGGAGATTTGGCATACACTTCTTACGCCTAAGTAGTGGATGTCGCAATGTTACACTGACAGGATAAAATAAGCTATCAAAAGAAATTGGGAAAAAGACAAGAGACATAGGGTTAGGGAGGAGACAACAATGGTCGTAATGACCAAGCATGGAAGAGGAAGAGGCCGAACTAAGGACAACAGAACAACTATGTTCATTTGGACAACCAGAGACAGGGTCGACAGGGGAGAAAAATTGGAATGGGAATTCAGACCCTTTCAGGGTACTTGTTTTACTTATGGGAAAGTGGGACACAAAGTGAATAGGTGTTCCAAGAGAGAGGTCCATCAGGGTCAAGTTAATCAGGGCCTCCAGTACCGACAGTGCTCGGAGTGCGGGGAACTCCAGCAGCACTGGCGGCAACAAGCGTTCAAGGAGCGCCGGCAGCACCTGGTGCACAGGGAGAGGCTGCATCACCAACCAACACTAATTATGGGAGGTGCTATCTACTCCAGCCTTGACAGGAGCAGGCACCGCAGGAGCCATGATGTGGCTAAATAGAGGATTGATACGTTAAATATTTTGCTGCGTATTATATGTATAGTATTCATATTTTCGCTTGGGTGGAATTAGGTGTATGGGAGCCTAATTTTAGTATGATATGCTAGACTTATTTGGATTTTAGTTTTTGTGTGCGCATTTTGTTTTACTGAATTTCGAGGACGAAATCCTCTTGCTATTGGGGAAGTATGTAACACCCCGTGTTTTCATTAGTTTATTTAATTAATTAATTGGAAAATTCGAAAAAAATAAAATTTTGAATTTTATAATTTTTATTGGTTAAATATGTTGGTTATGATATTAGAAGAATAAAACTTCAAGAGGAATTGAAATCGAAGTTAAAAAGGATTTTATATGATTTTTTAAATAATGGTCCCTTATAAATTTTTTAAGCAAAACTGTCAAAATAACTGGGCGATCGATCGATCGACCCCAGCAGTTTTCGTGCGCTGCAATCTTTTTCTTAACGAGTTTTGTTATTTTTAAAACTCTATCACTTATATATAATTAAAATGGCGGGGTTGGATTTTTAAACACTCATTTGTGAAAACCATAAGAGTAGAAGACTCTATTTCTCATCATCTTCCACATCAAAATCCTAGCCACCATTAAAATTATTTTTCAAGCTCATTTTTGAAGGACAAGACTAATCTGTCCCAAGTTGGTTCAAGAAGGGTTTTTGATCTATTTTTTGAGAGGAACTCATATATCTAATCAGATTCTTGTCAAACTAATCACAGGCATGTTTACCTTATTCTTTTCCCTTAGTGTTATGTATCTTGATTGCAGCCTCTATTAAACTCATGTTTTCTAAAATAAGTTATGAATATAATTATTAAAGAGATAAATTTTGGGATTATTTTGCATGAAATATTAATGTTACTTAATACTTATAACTTTCTTGTTCTTTGGATTGTATTGGTGTAGTCGGTTGTGTTATGAGCATGTGCATGTAAAGGAGCCCTTATAAAGAAAATTTTGATATTTCATGTGAGAACCCTAGATAAAATTAATTACTTATGTTGAAAAATAATAACTATGATAGGACTTGCATGTAGCTATTATTATGAAAATCATAATATTTATGTGTCCTTGATTTCCATTATTTACATTAAAATTATTTATTTGGGAACTCAGTGTTGTTATGAAGGTTGTTATAATTTGTTAATTGTGCCACTTTATGGAAATATTATAATATTTCAAAAATATTGGGTATTGTAGGTAATTGGTTTTTGCCCATTGTTATAGTACACTCGTTAGGTATGGGACTAGTGAGTGGGCCTTAGTTGCGATTTATGCTAATTAGGCACGGGAGTAATTAGTGTGAGTCTATGCGGGTTATATAATTTGGGGTGGGGGCTGATTTTCTACATTATGCCATTGTTACTATAACCTAGGATTGATATCTAGGTGGAGTGAAATTTTTATAATCATTCTTTACTTAGGATAGGACGAATTTGTGTTTTGAGAACCCTTAGTTGGGACTAAGGGGTATTTTGAGGATTTTCACATCACTTTTAAGGGTGGGGGAAATTAATCTTGAATAAGGAGTATAAGAAATTTTGGGAATTAATACCGCAGGACTAAAATGGGTATTAAAATTTATTGACAATATAATGTGTCTTGGGTCGATAGTTTAAATGGGTCAGAGAACGATTTATGTCGTGTCGTGTGTGGAACCTTATCATATCACGAGGATCGCAGGATAAAAACGAATCATACGACGGACTTGGCAAAGGGATGTGTATGTGTATGTGTGTGTGTGGAGCCTTATCATATCACGAGGATCGCAGGATAAGAATGAATCAGGCTTGACACGGGGACGTGTATCTGGGTAAATTATAATTGCGGTTCTTTTAATGAAATTTAGTCTTTTTGGGAATGTGGGTTAATTAAAATAATATTGGTGTGACACATTTTAAAGAAACCTTGTGGGTAGTTAGAAATTTATTTTGGGGGATTAATAACCTTCATAATTAAAATACTCCATTGTTATGGTCGATATATATAGCACTATTGTCTGGGTTCAAGGACCCTAATTGAGAGGAGTAGCCGGTTTTCATGCTCCGAGCTTTGGCTCTGACACATGCGTTGTCTAATCTTTTTCAAGACTTATTTGGGAGTTGGTGCATAGGATTCATTGGAGATCTTTTGGAGGTGCATCTGGATTTATTTTATTTCTTTAGTAGTTAGATTTCTCTTTCCATTCCATCGTATTTATTATGAGACTACTTTTGAGTTTATTGGGCCTTTCGGTTCCAAAGTTGTTTTAAGATTTCAGTTGGATTGTAATTATTTACTTATGGAGATATTCGGAGATCACATGTGATAGATTTTTATCGCACTTTGGAGATTCATCAGTTGGATGTCATTTATATTTGGGTTTGATTAAAATAATTTATCTTGTGGATTAAAATTTTTATGTCTCATATCTGTCACATGCTAAGGATGTTATTTAATTTACTCTCACCTGGCTTAGTTTTGGTGGTGGCCGATGCCAGAATTTAGCAGGGTGTGACACTAGGGGATGCTTAATTGAGACTGTCGCATGCCTAACTTTGCCTTAGAATATTTATGTTTTTGTTTTTATAGCAAGAAAAACTCAAAATATAGCTTTATATATGTCTTGTATTTTTTTAACAAGTCACACACACACACACACACACACATATATATATATATATATATATATATATATATATATATATATATATATATATATATATATATATATATGTTTTTGTGTGTGAATAATTTTTATCGCATTTGAATTCTTATTCTCCTCATCTCAAATCTTTCGAAAGATTCTTATCTTAACAGTTTTGCAGAAAACCTAACATCAAATTATTTCGAAGATTATAGCATACGGTAGGTGGAATCTGTAAAAGAAAAAGAGGTAATGGCCTTAAATGGCATTTAACACCCCTCGCATCCTGAAGGAATTCGATGATATATGATGCTTTTGTTATCCTTGGGGCCTCATAATACCCATTCTTAGCTTTCAAAGACACGGGATGATTCTTTTTTAGCCTTGAGGGCTGTTAATATTCATTATAGCCATGTGTGGCTTGATAATGAACCCAGTCTAGGGAGCTTTTAAAATACCCATATATAGCCGTTGGTGGCTTAATAACGAACCCAGTCCGTGGAGGCTTAAAAATACCGATATATAGCCATGGGTGGATTGATAACCAACCCAGTATGTGGAGGCTTGAAAGCACCCTAAAATAAGAAAATATCTAACTCTATGAAATAACGTGTAGTAAAAAAACAAGGGAAGTAGTTCCAAAAGGACCATGGCAATCGGATAGCTCTGTAACAAGAATTTTAAAAGTGCCTAACCTAGTTATAAAGTCCTCAGATGGGTAATTTGATATCCAAATGTTTTAAAAACTACAGCCACAGCATCTACCGAATGAAGGCATAAGAGTTGAAATATCTTATGCGCATGGCCGCGGCCTTTGGGTCAGACCCGATTTCCGTCCTAAGTCTACAGTGACACAACCTATCTTAAAAGGATGTGAAATTCATTTCTAAAGAGTTACAAGATGCCCCTAAAGCTATTGTGATCATGCATTCAAGTCAAACGATAAAAAGCCGCAGCATGTTCAAGATTGCGGATGATGAAGCAACATGTTCATTCAGATAAGTGTAGTTACAATGATGAAGACATCATAGAAATATAATCAAATTTTGAAAATTTACTACACGTTAAAATATTAAAATGTTAAAATTTACCCCATAGAGGGTCCATGAGGCTTGACAGATTATAAAATCATCAAAAAATGTTAAAATGTTCAAAACTACAAACTTACCAGGCAAATACAAAAATAAGCTTGAAAAAATAGTACAATAAAGATGCCCCTCCTTACCTTCATCATCGTCAGCAGCATAGGCGGAAGTCTCTATCTCCCGCTCCTCATCAGCTATGGCCTCCTTAAGCTATTTCTTAGACAACTCTTTTGCATTCTTCAACCCGATTACACAATCCAGATGATCAAGGTCACTGAGCTTCCAAGCGAATATTTTGCCTTTAGATGCTCGATAGTTTTTCAAGACCCTGTGCCTCAGCTCTCGAAAGCTGCATAGGTAAGCCTTATTTTTAATAAGGTATAAATCTCAAGAGGTATTGAATGAGTCCAAAACATCTTCAACAACCTTCTTTAAGGCTGAAGCATGATCCTCATCCTTTTTCTTCAAGGCTAAGGCATGGCTTGTTAGAAGATGTTGGTTACTTGCCTCTGGAGCACTTAACTTCTCTCGTATTATCGCGACTTGCATCATCACCTCCACAATCTTATCCTCGACAACTTTTATGGTCTTCACGATGGAACAAAATTCTGGTTAACCTTATTTTTATCCTTGATAGCCTCATCAACCTTGGCATTTGCATCCATCTTATATGTCTGGAGGGCCGCGACTAAAGACTTTTTACCAACCTCAAAGGAGGTAGACTTGTCACTTTTTAGTTGGGATTGATGACTAGACTCCGCGGCCTTATATTGAGCTTATAATTTATCAAATTTGACCCTCTGGGCCATAAAATACTCCACAACCTGAAAAGGAGTAGTTAGTATCATAGTATGCAAATATGACTATAAAAAGAAAAGTGTGAGAAGTTCTTTCCCTGAGAAAGATATGCAGGATGTATTCCCCGAAATCCTTAGCGTCTTCATCCACTAGATGATTAACACCAGATGTCTCCGTGACCTGCCTCATCCTCAATACATCTGTAACCATTATTGATATGCCCAAAGTACATCCTCTTACTCAGAGCAACTAACCTCGTCCAGCCTCACAGTCGAGGTGACAAGAAGCCTATGACAACCATCAGCAAGGTCGTCTCTCATAAGGTCGACCCGGTATACATCAACCTCAGCTAGTCATCGGTCGAGGTCAACAAGGTCTCATAGGTCCAGTCATCTGCCAACATCATCATCGTCCTTAGACGACGTCGCATTCGTCAGCCAACATCAATAATGTCTCATGGGCTCAATCATTTGCCAACATCATCATCGGCCCTAGTCAACGCTACATCTACCTCATACCTAACCTCGGCCATCCCTCCTGGCAGAGGTCATCATGGATATTGACCTCGAACAAAGCAATAGTCGAACTTCACAAGCACATTGCCATACTGGTTCGATATTCTTGTACATGCACAATGCATGCTTGGGGGGTATATTACACCCCCCAAGCACTATATATGGAGGTCTTCCTCTACCTCCTAAAGGGATCTAGATATTCAACCCTAGCTGAAACTCTAGCATTTTACACAGTAGAGAGAGAGAAAGCTTGAGTGATTGTATCTATGGCTGTTAGTGCCTTTATTTAGTGATATTATTCACACACTCATAGTGGACGTAGGCCAGATTGGCTGAACCACTTACATATAGGTGTTTTTTATTCCCCTCACCTTCTTCTACATATATACACTCTCTTGTGCTGCCATTTTTAGCACTTGCTTGAGCTTGTCAACACATGATCTGGTGGTGTTATTCGTTGCATCATCATTTTGGTGCCATTTGTGGGAACGAGAAGATTCATCTCTTCCTTTTTGCAGATTAACCTCACCGAAGACTCTGGTGGTGAACCAGGCCTCACCCATCATGTGAAGTTATTTCATTATTGAAAGAGGTACTTTAAGGTATTTAAGCTCTTTATTATTTTCATTGCAAGATCTTCAGTCCTAACATATGACACTGGAGTTACCACCACCTCCTCCACCATCTGATGTTGGAGGACCCAGTTCCAGCCAAGCACCACCCCAATCTAAAATAGCTGAGGTGGCAGCAGCCTTGAGGTCCTTGGCTGCAATGTAGCAAGTGATGAAGGATCATTTTGCCCAGCTAAGCCAAAATATGATGAGACCACTTGGGGTCTCACCGAAAATGATTAATCCGACGGCTGTTCAACCACATCCTGAGGCCATGGGACCACTCCAGGCGCCGTGAAAGGACCATCTAATGCCTCAATAGAGGAGGGACATTGCTTACCCTGTGCGTTTACATCTAGGGAGGCAAGGAAACCCTTTCCCTCAGGATAGGTACGATGATATTAAGGAGAAGATGCTCTAGCAGACTATTGGGAGCCATATGAGGTTTCAGACAACACAATACATCCTACACAACAGAGCCAAGGTTGTAGAGCAAGAAGGGATGAGGTTGGCGATGCCCAATAAAGAGGATCAACTTTTGATCAGTTGAGTAGAGGGTCGGCCATTGAAATGCTCGACCCAGTTAATGATCTGAGGCAGAGGCTATCCAGGTCGAGAAGTACAGCTGGATCATAGAGGGAAGATGGTGAACATCGGCCTCGCCATGGCCGACCCCTACATGGTCGAGACTGTGGCCAAGAGATCAACAACCGACCATGTGCAGCAGCTGGGGAACCCTCAATTCACCCCTTGGAGGTGGCTGGGGACAAACTCGGCCAGAATGACATTGATAAACCATGGAATGACTCCATTCAATGGATGGAAGAGAAGATAGGTAACCTTATAAAAATTCGAGACCCCCTGCAAAGGGGATTCTCAGAGGGTTCCCCATTCGTGGCAAGGATTGTAAACTTTCCGACCCTTACCAAATTCAAACAACCAATGGTGAATCCCAAGTATAATGGAAGTACTAACCCTGTACATCATATTAAGATGTATCAGTCTACAATAGACTTTTATTCAACCCCTGATGAGATGAGGTGCCAAACTTTCTCAAGCACTTTAACGGGAGCTGTGCATATTTGGTTCACTTCCCTTCCTAAAAATTATGTGGAGAACTTTAAAGGATTGGCTGAGCAGTTTATACACAACTTCTGTTTTGGGGTAAGACTCAAAAGAAGACAACCCATCTGCTCTATGTAAAGCAAGGCAAGAATGAGAGCCTCAGAGACTACATTACAAGATTCAACAAGGAAAATTTGGAGGTTGAAGATTACGAAGAGAATATACCTATAATAACCCTTATAGGGGGCTTCATAAGGGGAAGTTACTTTGGAAGCTTGTTGAAGACCCTCTTAAGTCTATGGTCGAGCTGTTAGCAACAGCTGGTAGGGTCATGAATGATGAAGAAGCAATGGCTGGAAAGTATAAGGATGAGAATGGAAGTAGAAGTGGGAAATTCCAAAAGAAGAAGGATGGAAAGAAGAGGGCTGAAGATGACAAGTTTGCACACCAAACTCCTCCAAATGTAACCTGCGAACACATCCTCAATGAAATAAAGAATGACCGGTCCCTAAGATGGCCGGAGAAGCTGAAGGCTCCTCCATATAAGAGGAACAAGAACCTATGGTGGGAGTTCCACTAAGATCACGATCATCTGACCGATAAGTATTTCTCCTTGAAGGATGAGATTGAGAAGATATTAAAGTCTGGAAAGCTAAGGAAGTATGTGGATGTAAGAGCGTCTAAGGGAGGAAGAGATTACCCTAAAAAAGAGAAATGACAGGTTTTGGGATGATGCCCCAACCAGAAGAGCTTAGGACTGAGATGATGATAATGATGATGACCTTGACCTCCCACTAAAAGATGATAATATCCCAGTGAAGAGGGTCGACATGATCCCTTTGGGCATTAACACCATCTATGGAGGACTAGTAGGGGTGGCTCAGAGGTAGCCTACCGCAAATCTCACGTGGCGGAGGCCAAGTCAGGGACCAAAGTAGAGGTTGGGAATTTGGCATTTTCAGAGGTAAAACACGAGAAGAGAAAGAAGGTAGATATCGATACTCTCATAGTTGGCTTCTCACGACTCGATTTCAAAGGTATCTAAGCTCCGCACGATGACCCTTTGGTAATCACCATAAGGTTGCATGGATGTGAGGTGTAGAGAATCCTCGTTGATGGGGGAAGTTTAGTAGACGTGATGTTCTGACCCTATTTCAAGAGCTAGGCTTATACCTTATCATCATCATCATTTAATTGGCTTTAACAGCGAAAAGGTTTATCCATTGGGTATGTATAAGATGAATGTGAGAATGGGAGATGAGTGGCCTAAGAGATTGACCAAAAAAATCAATTTCTTTGTGATGGATGAGAACATCTTCTCAGCTTACAACATCATCATAGGAAGAGTAGCCCTCAAGGAATTTGAGGTTGTGCCTTCAAAGGTCCACCAAATGCTAAAATTACCGACTCCTTATGGAGTAGGGGAAGTTAAAGGTGACCAAACAGCGGCACGTGAATGCTACTTCAACTCTACGAAAGAGAGAGAGGCTCATAAGAAGGCAACAACTATGTACAACATCTATACACTTGATCCTAGAGACGAGACAAAGCTCAAAAAGGGAGAGGCCGCTGAAGAGGTATAATCCATCGTCCTCGATGAGGAAGATCTGGAAAAAATCACCCAAATCGACAAAACCCTAAGACCTGAGATCAAGGAAGAGCTGGTGAAGCTTTTAAGGAAAAGACAAAGTGTTTTTGCCTGGAACTATGCAGACATGCCAGGTATTGACCCTGAGGTCATGTGCCATAAACTCAATGTTATGGAAGACACTAAGCCCATCAAGCAAAGAAGAAGAGTATACTCAAGAGAAAATTATGACGTCATTAGAGAAAAGGTCAAAAAACTTTAAGAAGCTTAGTTCATCAGGGAGGTCTATACCCCGAGTGGTTGTCCAACGTAGTCATAGTGCCAAAGGCAAACGGGAAATGGAGGATGTGCATAAACTTCATTAATTTGAACAAGTCTTGTCCAAAAGACAGTTTCCCCTGCCTCGTATTGATTAGATGGTGGATGCCACAGCTGGACATGAGCTCATGAGCTCTATGGATGCCTATTCTGGGTATAATCAGATATTCATGAACCCGAAAGACTCCAAGAAGACATCGTTCATCACAGACAAGGGGACCTATTGCTACAAGGTCATGCCCTTAGAGCTGAAGAATGCAGGGGATACTTACCAACGTCTTATAAATAAGATGTTTGAGGATCAAATATGCAATTCCATGGAAGTGTATGTGGACGACATGCTGACAAAGAGCCTGAAGGCCGACACTCACATGGATGACCTTGAAAACACTTTCGACACCATGGACAGTTACATAATGAAGCTCAACCCAGCCAAGTGTGTCTTCGGGGTAAGAGCAGGAAAGTTTCTGGGGTTCATTATTAATCAGAGGGGAATATAGGACAACCCTAAAAAGATCAAGGCCTTGCTAGAAATGAAGACACCCAGATCTATTAAAGACGTTCAGAGGTTAACCGAAAGAGTTGCTGCACTTAACAGGTTCATCTCAAGAGCTACAGACAAGTGTCTTCCTTTTTTAAAGTACTTAGAAAGTCCTTCGAATGGGATGAGGAGTGCGACAAAGCTTGTAAGGAGCTCGAGTCCTACCTCTACTCTCCCTTACTCCTGTCTCGGCCCATTTCGGGGGAGAGGTTGTATATATATCTAGATGTTTCAGAATCATCCATTAGTGCAACCATAATAAGAGAAGATGATGAAGTGTAGAGGCTAGTATACTTTAATAGTAAAGCTTTTCAAGGGTCTGAACAGAAATACCCTCGAATGGAAAAATTAGCTTATGCTATGATACATGCTTGAAGGAAGATGAAGTCATACTTCCAAGCCCACTCTATCGTCATCCTGACTGATTCCCCACTCAAACAGGTCCTCCATAATCCTAAGAAGTCAGGAAGGTTGATGACCTGGGACATCGAGTTGGGGGAGGGTGACATTATTTATCGACCTAGGGTTGCCATCAAAGGTAAGGCCCTTGCAGACTTTATATGATAGTTTACTTGGGAAGAGGTTGAGATTGAAATTAGTCAAGAGGCTGCAGATGAACCAGACGAAAACATCTTCCAAGACCCAGATGAGGTTGGGTCAGGCGGGCCTGGAAAAAGTGTAGTTGAGAATGAGGAAGACATGTACCTCTTCAAGTAAGGGACCCTGTCATAGGGGAACTTCTCTTCAAATAAAGATGTTGGCACCTCTTCATTGATGGGTCATCTTATGAAAGTGAAAGAGGATCGGGGCTGATAGTGTCAGCACCAGATGATACCGACATTGAATATGCATTGAGGTTTAACTTCAAAGCTTCGAACAATGAGTCAAAGTATGAGGCATTGATAGCAGGACTCTCCTTAGCAAAAGCCCATAGCATTGGACAACTCCTAGTCCACAGTGACTCAAGGTTAGTTGTCAACCAAATCCTAGGGGTGAATGAGACCAAATATGAAAGGATGGCCAAATACCTGAAGAGGGTGAGAATGATGCTGGAAAGCTTCAAGGAAGTGAAGATGAAGAGGATACCTCAGCAAGACAACATTCGAGCCGATGCACTCATGAGGTTGGCCTCAGTAATAAAGACATATATAAGAAGAATAGTACCAGTTGAGATTCTGCTCAAGCCAACCATTGAAGAAGAAGAGGTTATAAGAACTTTCCTCAATTTGAATATGGGAGACTCATGGATATACCCTCTTATCAAATACATAAGACAGGGAGAGATGCCAGAATAAAAGTTAGAAAGGAGAAAGCTGAGGTTCAGGGCTGCCAAGTTCTCAAGTATAGGAGATGTCTTGTATAAGAAGGGGTTCCTACTCCCTCTCCTCAGATGTGTCCACCCTTCAAAGGTTCCTCACATCTTGCAAGATGTACATGAGGGCTATTATTCAAGTCACATAGGAGGAAGACCTTTAGCTAAGAGGATAATCCCTCAGGGGTACTAGTGGCCGACCTTGGCTAAAGATGCAACGGCATATGTGAAGAAATGCGATAAGTGACCGAGATTCTCCACCATCACCCATCAACCCCATCAACCTATGACGTCAATCAGCTCACCATGGCCATTTGCAGTATGGGGTATTGAGTTGGTAGGACCCCTGCCAAGAACTGCAAACAACTATCAATTTTTAGTAGTGGCAATTGATTACTTCTCCAAATGGGTGGAGGCCGAGCCAATGATCACAATTACATAACAGAAGACCATCCAGTTCATCTGGAAGAACATCATATGCAGGTATAGTCTTCCAAACACCCTCATCTCAGATAATGGAACCTAATTCAATAATGCTTCCTCAAAAAAAATACTATGAAAGAGTGGGGATCAAGCATTTCTTCTCTTTTCTTGGTCGACCCCAGGAAAATGGTCAGACCAAGGTCACGAACCGAACAATCCTTGATGGGATAAAGAAGATGTTGGAAGAGGCCAAAGGGAGATGGATAGAGGAGGTATATGCCATATTATGGGCTTACAGGACGATAATAAGGACACCAACGGGAGATAGCCCATTTATGTTGGCCCATGGCTCAGAGGTTGTCATCCCTATGGAGGTAGGACTTCCCACTCATAGAGTTCAGACCTATGACCCTTAGAGGAATGGAGAAGAGAGAAGAATTGATCTGAATATGATTGAAGAAAGAAGAGAAGACGATGAGATTAGATAAGCAGCCTACCAGTAGAGAACTGCGAGGTTCTACAACCAAAGGGCAAAATCAAGGCCTATAGATATAGAAGACCTAGTACTAAAGAAGACGTTGCAGAAGGCAAATAAGATCCACCAAAACTGGCATGGTCCTTACAGAGTAGTTGATGAGGTTGTGCCTGGTACTTATTGGCTAGAAAATCTCAAAGGAGAACCTTTCTCCAATCCTTGGAATGCGAAACACTTGAAGAAATATTACATATGATGTTACAATTATTTTCTTTGTAATACGTGTATCATTATATGAAGAGGATGTTAATGAAAAGAGCAATGTTGTGCTGATACTTTTGTGATATGCTTAAACATCATTAATTTGGTGAAAATTATGAGGGTGAACATCATTATATGGTGACCTCAGACCTTAAATATCATTAATTTGGTGAAAATTATGAGGGTAAACATCATTATAAGGTGACCTCAGACCTTAAACATTCTTAATTTGGTGAAAAATATGAGGTTAAACATCATTAATTTGGTGAAAATTATGAGGGTGAACATCATTATATGGTGACCTCAGACCTTTAACATCATTAATTTGATAAAAATTATGAGGGTGAACATCATTAGATGGTGGCCTCAAACCTTAAACATCACTAATTGGGTGAAAATTATGAGGTTAAACATCATTATATGGTGACCTCAGACCTAAAACATCATTAATTTGGTGAAAATTAGGAGGTTAATCATCATTATATGGTGACCTAAGACCTTAAACATCATTAATTTGGTGAAAATTATGAGGGTGAACATCATTATATGGTGACCTTAGACTTTAAACATCATTAATTTGGTGAAAATTATGAGATAAACATCATTATATGGTGACCTCAGATGTTAAACGAGAAGAGGTAAGACATTCAAGCATAACATTGAAAGAAGCAATATAATCTGAATAAGATGGGATTAATGATCACCATTTAACAACATTCAAGACAGTTACAAATCAGTTATAAATAAGTTACAAATCATATGTACCAAGATGCCATCAGAGTTCACAAAAGTTATGAGGTACAAACAAGAGGAAACAAAAATTATAACTTAAAAGCTTCACAAGGACTATATCTCTGCATTTTTTTGGTCGACGTTGGTCACCTCAGTCCCATCATCCTGAGGATTAACATCTTTAGTCTCAGTGACCTCTAGGGGAGCAGTCACAACAGGTACAACATCAGCCTCCTCAACCTCTTGTAAGGCCTGAGCAAATCGGGGGTCACCTAAGCCTAAATCTTTAAAGTCTGAGGCAGTCAGACTCCTTGAATCTTTCTCCTTAGATCCTTCCCATTTTCTAGTTTCTCTGCTACCTCTTTCAAGGTATTCAAATACAAAACTCACAAATTCATCAGAGACCTTATAGTCTTCGATGGTTTTCTCTGCAACATCTTCTAAAAAAGCCTTGACTTTAGCACCCACCTTAGCTTCAAGGGCATCATCTTTAGCCTTCAGGGCTGCCTCATGATCCTTCTGAAGCTTGTATATGTTGTTATCTCTTTTCTTGACAACTTCCTTTATCTTTTCAACCTCCTTAAGCTCTTCCTTCAGACATTCAACCTCTGCATTCAAGGAGGATTCAACCTTCTGAGATTCTTGACCCTTCTCTATGAGGGGTATCTTCTTGAGGGTCCAATTAATAAAATGGTGCATGGACAAGATACCATACAGTAGAAGGTCAGATGTATAAGCCCATGAGCTATAATATGAAAAGGTCGAGGTTACACTTTGGGGAACTAATACCTGAATTGATCTATGGAGGTTAAACTCGGTCAGCAATGGGACATCCAAGGAGCGTAAGAAACACTTATCCTCTTCAGACATCACTACGCTGATAGCATCTATGACCTTCAGAATGTGGCCAATAAGACTATCACTAATATTCAGCTGAGCGAGACGAAATGCTAGGGTATCGTCTGTAGAGATAGGAATGGCATGATCCCCTCTCGGAGTTTTGCCCAGCCTCAAATTCCCTGAATTAGTTGTGGTCTTCCTATTTTTGGTAACATCGACCTGGGATGTGTCGATGTTCTTCTTGGTGGTAGCAGTGTGTAAATTTTTATCGGCTCTCTTCTTCATTATCTTCACCAAACTTGGAGCAGATATTTCCTAAAGCTTGTATGATATGCCTTTAGGGCGCTCTGTAGGAGACAAGTATCTGAGTTAGTAAGTCAGAGATATAAAAACGAGATATAACTTGTGAAAATGAGACTTACGAAGCTCTGTCAAAGATCCACCCCCCAGACGTCTCTGAGAGAGGTAGTAAGGGGTTATCAGATGTTTATATTTTACTAGAAGACCCTGCTCCCCCTGATCGCGAAGATCCTCAACCTTTTGAAGATTATACTAGCTAAGCCCAGGGTCCTCTTTAGTAGAAAGTGAGACCCTTCCCCATCCCAGAGGGGTCCTTGGAACTGATATTCCAGCAGCCTCATTGGGACCAAATTCCCATGCCCTAGAGGCAAAGAAATACCGAGGTTTCCAGTTATGGTTTGAGGTCTGGGTAACCAACAACATTTTCTTCTCTTACTTCTTAGCTAAGAAGTGGTCATAGCTAGGGTGGTTTTGGGCAGAGGAAGGGACGTAACAACCTATGAAAACCCTAATTGGAAGGTCTGAGTGGTGAAAAACCTCCAAAGAATAATGGCCCTAATCATAACCCTCCAGACATTAGGGGATAATTATGAAGGGGCTAAATTTATGTGGGATAATATGGCTCTGATAGAAGGGTGGATAGGAAGACGAAAACCCAACTTGAACATCTGATCATAGAGGGAGATCTCTCCGTCTCGTCCATAAAATGCCCTCTCATCCCTCAGAGGTTTCCTAAGGGTGATGGAAGAGTTTATCGAATAGAGTTGCCTAAAAGCTATAAGGTCATACTCGCTGATGGAGCTCTCAATCTTAGATGCCTCAGATGTATCTATATCACTCTCCTGATCATCATCATCATCCCTAGCAGCATCAGCCTGAGCAGGTTCAGGGGCACTGCCAAGAAACCTCTTAGCAAATTCAACTGAGGTGGCGATCGACAGAGGAATTACATTAATGGGTAGTGGAATTGCCACACTTGACCCAATGATTTTAACATCTAAAGATTGGCGAGAGGTACTAGCCCCATGGTGAGATGAGGCACGACTCGATACCTCGACTTCCTTAGGAACCTCACCCTACCTAAGAGAGTAGTCCATAGCCTTTTGAAAAGAGTCTACAAATATGGGGTCTGAGGAGAATGACTCAGACATTGGTGTTGGTTCAACAGGAACCTCTACAGGCTCAGCAGGCTCGGCTGGCTCAGGGTATATAACCTTTAGAGGTGGAGGAAAGATGGGTCTGAGAGGAAAGGCCTGAGCCCCACGAGCTTCCTCTTGGGCTAGTTTTATTTCCCTAATTTCCTCGAAGGTCTTCTCACGAAGAGATGGGATCTCTTCTATGAGTTGGTACAAGGGTCTGATCATAAAGGATATGATACAACACTTGGTCTCAAAACCATAACCACAACCTGGAAAACAACTTAATTCAATCTAAACTAAGGATCAAATTAGGAATGTGAAAGGTTTCCAAATGAAGAACAACAAGAACACCCAAGAACCAGGTCACCGGAGAAGGTGATCGGAGGTTCACCGGAGACCTCAAGAAAAGATTTTTTGGTCGAAGTAACCTCTGAGTTACCTAAAAATTCCCTTAAATCACTCAAATCACTACTGACCTAGCCTCGCAGCCACCAATACAGGTGGAAACCCTTGTCGAAAAATAGAAAACTTCACCGTAAATTCAGAAAGGGAAAAGAACGTCTGCAAATGGAAGAGAAGGGCCGAAAAGTATACCTGACAAGTGGTGAAGGAGAGAACAAGAGGCTTTGAAGAAAAAGAAACCTTCAAATACTGCCAGCAATGGAGATTGAAAGAAATTACAGTTGCAGAGAGAGAGCTCAGGTCAGAAAATAAAAGAAAAGGAAGAAAGAGAAAGGGCTTTAAACCCACTAAATGATTAGGCGCAAGTTTCGAGGGCCCATTATTGCCTCAGGGAACCCAAAATGCAAGCCGTGATCACATCATCTTAGGACACACGCTTCACTTCAGTAAGTGACATGTGTCAAACGAGTATTGATACACAGAGGAATCTTAATCTTAAGCCATCAAATTCACATTCTTATAATTGCACAAAAGCCACAAGAATATTTCAAAATAGAAAACCCTATATTATATTAAGTCTGTGGCTAACTTGGCATCCAAATTATAAAAAAATGAAATATAATCTCGATCATGGTCATCACACTTGAATCACAAGATGACTTTAGGACGCTTCAAAGTGCACATAGTTTATAAGATGAACAAAGTTGGGATCTAACCCATAATTCGAATATATGGTGTCTATTTTGATTTATGAAAATATATGTGAAATATGTGGAAGGTGTAGAAAAATATGAGAACATTCTAAATTGGAAATTGTGGTATAGGCCCCTTTTTGGGGGTTTTATTCACGAAAATAATGTGAATATATATAAAATAAAGTAAGAAACTTATGTATGTCGTAAGCTTCAACTATGATGTCATCTTTTGAGTTTTTTTACATTTTCAATTTTACCCTTGAAAGTTTTGAATTCCCACTCTTTTAACACACTCTAATTTATTTCCCCCAATTTTTTAAAATTCAAAAACAAGGGTAAAAAAGTAAATTGCTTCTCCAAAACCTCTTTCTTTTCTCTCTCCCTCTCACACGCTTATTCTTGCAATAGAAAGCACGGAATCCAATCCATATCACAAAAGCTTCCCCTCTCTAACCCATCTCTCTCTCCCATTTCACTTGTTGCCACCCCCTCCAATGCACCGCCTCTCATCCCTCCCACACCACTGCCCTTGATCTCCAACGATACCGCCCTCAGTGGTTTGGAGTTTGGCTTAGGGTTTTATGCATTTTGTGATTGATGTGTGGAAAGGAGATTCATTTAGGTGGGATCAAGAGCTCGATTTGCTTCTATAAACCTCAATAAATCTGCTGACGAAAATGGGTGTTGTTTCTGAACATGTTCAATAACTCGATATATTTCTTTGCCCTAATTTTTGAAACCCCCAAAACCATACATTTTGTAAATTGGATTTGGTTGGATGTTTTTCTTTGTTTTGTTCAGGAGTTGTGTGTTTAAGGTTTGGGGGTGTGGGTTTGTATCCTTCCTTTGCAGGTTTTGTTGTTGATGGAAACAACATTAAATGTTCATGTATTTAAGATTTATAGCTGAGATTCAAGGTATACACCCAATAATCAATTTATAGCTGATATTTTTCTTTTTTTAGATTTTTCTTTTGTTTGAATGTTAATCAGTTTGTACGAATATGAATAACTATTTGGATTTGAATCAGTTTTGAACATTATGAATCACTGTTTATGAGGATGTGAATATGTTAATTTGTATTCTAATCAATTCAAGCATTTTGAATCAATTTGTTTGAATTTGAATCTTTTTAATTTCTATAAATTAGTTTG
Source organism: Sambucus nigra (assembly GCA_949130495.1). Classification (NCBI taxonomy): domain Eukaryota; kingdom Viridiplantae; phylum Streptophyta; class Magnoliopsida; order Dipsacales; family Adoxaceae; genus Sambucus; species Sambucus nigra. Next base: position 495,010,997 of record OX422209.1, on the reverse strand, counting down.
CGAGGATCTATTTTAAAATATGTTAATTGTATTGAGAATTTTGTTTTATTTATGCAGGTCCCTTCATTAGCATTCCTGCCCGACTAGAAGCCTTTGGCTTCATCATGCCCATAATTGGTAGCTCTTTCATACCCAATTTCTCCATTATAATCGAAGAAAGCTCTGCGATTTCGACCAACGTGAGTCTAGATATTTTGGTTTATAATTAGTCTTTTTGAGGATTTAATCTAAGGCTTCATCAAAGTATATGCGTGCGAGCAAAGGATTTATATTGTGATGTTACCCTCTCTTTCTCAGTATCGTATGTGTATGCCTATTGCGATGTAAACCATTTATGGTACTTGAATTTCAAATTGTGTACCTACTATCAAGCTTGATTGGAGATTGATCTACTCAAAACCATATGTTTAACATGTTGCTAAATTGGTGCTTATTAATGTGTTTGTATGTGTGTTTGTTTCGACCATCTCTTTTTAGGACATTTCTCTTGCTAATGGTGTATGTGCTTTGCATTTATGTATTGATATGTTTGTCTTAGAAAAAGAGTACTTTATATCAAGCATGTGTTACATTTGACACAAAGTGAGTGCATGTTTCATAGGTTTCCTTTTATTTTTGTTAATTTGATACTTTTAACTTTATTCTAGCATTCTATAAGTTTAATAAATCTTATGTAACGAAAGTGGTGGCAATTTATATGTATCAGCCGATTTAAAACGTGTAGGTGAAATACACATGGTATTTGTATGAATGCAATTGGGGTACTTTTTTCAAGGTAGTATTTCATTCTCTGCTCTTTATATTCTAATTCCTTATGTAACTGGTGTTTTCATCTCAGCTCTAAAATTTCATTAGTGTGGCTTTTAAGTATTGCTTTGATATCCATTCTCTATTTTTTTTTAAATTTAAATTTTGTTCTTTGCTTTTACTCTATTATATATTTGTATTGTTTTTGGTTTATTCTAATGGTGTAAGTTTCTGACCTGAACCATATTACATTTATTCTTATGTTGTAGACATTGGCCTATATTTATTATTTATGATCATTATGGAGATTTGAGGCCTCTGTTTTGGTGATTTTATATTGATGAGTTTTGGTAGTTTATCTTTCAATTTTTGTGCTTTGAGTTTGTTGAGATTTTGTTTTACTCAGCTTTTGGTGTTCCTTCTTTATCATAATGTGCAGTTGCTGATCAAGATGGCATATTATTTACCCATTTTTTAAATAATATGTTTCTCGTCCTCAACTCTTGGTTACTTTGGAGGTCAGTGCTCTTTACTCTTCTCCTAATTTTTGTTATAATGTGCTATGGAATAGGTCTTTTTATATTTTGTTCATTAAATTTTAATATGTTCCTTTTAAGAACAGGGTTTGAATGATTTTAAGATTTTTTAAATTTCTTGAACTAGATGAATTTACTTGATGTTTGGGGAAGTTTGAAAAATAATTTTTAAAGTCAAATGGAAGGAAGAAGGCAATAGTGTTAAAGTTGAGTATTGATGTATGTGAAAATCAAATGAAAGGAATAAAATGATGATTTTTATTGATAAGACTCAAGGTATGGGCACATGACATGACTCGATGGTACCGCTATGGTATATTTAAACATTAATATTTTATAAAGTACCGAATGCAAATCCTTTTCATCCATAAAATTTGAAATTTGGTTTAGTAAATTTTCATATGTTTATTTCATTTTTACTATCCCGAAATACCACGACTTTTTAGACTCAATTGACTGTCGAAACATATAGGTCCTTAGAAGGTTCCTATGCAAGTTGCAGGTCCTTGAAAGGTCACATGCATTCTTTCTTTTGGAGTTAGAATTTGTGGAAACAGTTTGTGTGGTTGACATTGACATATGATTACTTATGTTTAATATTTTCTTAAATTCACTGAAATAGTTACAATGGCAATGGTACTTATTCCCCTTAAAACAGTCAGTTGTATTTCATCATGTCCAGTAACAAAGGCAATAGATATTTCCATGTCTCTCACCATTTTTTGTCTTATCCCAATCTCTCACATAAATTGAATTTGAGTTTCAATTAATGTGTAATGGGGAAAATCCCTTTTATGAGCTAAGAGATAAGTAATCTTTATATTAATATATCAATGTCCTGAGATCCATGTTATGGTACTTGATTTGGTAAGTTCATTTTTTTCCTCATGGTGAAAAATACTCTTTAGCTGTTTATTATCAAAGGACGTGTGTGACATATCTTGCAATGGCATTTAATTCAGCAATTTTGTGTAATAGATACACCAAGAATGATGGGGTCATGTACTAAATACTGTGTAATGGATTTCATATGCATAGCCAAACCACTAAATACTGAGGTGGGAATAATGTTCTAAGATCTTTCATTTCTTTTCGATATTACTTTGACAGTTGCTCTAATTTAGCAGTTGAATTGACTAGCAAACTCTCCACGTGGCAAAAGATAATCAGAACACAGCTTCCTTTGCATCGGTATTCAGTCTTCTGTCAGATGTTGCAGGATATGTTCTCTGAGGATTAATAGAGTAGATGACAATGGAACTAAAACACAATATTACACTATTCAATATAATTGCTTTAGAAACTTATCTCGCGTCTCTCAGCAAAAAAATTACCGCTCACATATTGGTAAGTAAGCAAAGCAAGCGAGACAGCAATGTCAGCCGCTTCCTCAGGTGATATATTCCCGTACCATTCATTCATGGTCTTCTTCACCCAACAAGAGCAATAAAACTTCATGTATATCTTCTCACCATCAGGATAATTTGAAAGTACACTCGGCATTAACCTGGTGTAAGCATTGACAATAAGTTTTGATATTGATTAGTCAGTATACGTTTGAGGCCATCCACTGGATATGCAACTACCATCTTTTACTTTCTTAAGAAAAGTGGTCACAATCCTCTTTATTAGTTCCTCGGTGAGAAAGTCCACATTCTCTAGAGGTTGCCTCAAGGTGACATCTCCAATTTTATTTCAGCTTCCATTGAGCTTCCATAATCGTGAGCTCACATTAATAATCCAAGCACCTGCCATTGAGTTTCTCAAATTCCTATGCTTGATTATTGTAGTTTTTCATTAATAAGCTATATCATGAAACAGTTATGCAGTCGACCTCGAGGACTTTGTTCTCTTTTGCCAGTCTTTTACTACTCTTCTGTTCTCTCATTCTAGGCTATTTTTCTCTTTCCCATTGCTGAAGATGGGATAATGAAGTGTTTTTGGTTATGAAAAAAATTGACAAGAAATAAATATAAATCAGATTAGTCTGTGTACTTGTATTTGAGATCTACAGGTGACAAATCTGGATTTCAATTATGCTGATCTGCTATACTATTGAGTCTGATCTGTTTACAACCATAGCTGGAAGTTTTCGATTCAAATTTTTGAGATCTACTGGCTACATGATTTTTTTCCCTAAAAATTGATTTATGCTTTCACTATTTAGTTGATTGAGATTTTCTATATGTCCTTGGTTATCCTATTTTTGTTTAATTATGATTTTACAAGCTTAACTGCTTTTTGCATTTGTTAGTGATCGAACAACTATTACATACGAACTGACGACGTGACATGTTTCTTTCTTTTTATTTTTTCCAGGAATCATAAGTTGGCAACTTGGATCTCGAGTGTCAAGTTCATTGAATATGCTTATGAATGAATCAATTTACATGTCATATATAGTAAGATTGCATTTTTTTCAATAATTGAAGTCCTGCAATTTAACCATATCGGATCAATCTTCAATTATTGTGGTTGCTTGGTGTTCTATTGCAATGCTTTATAGATTTTCTCAATTCAATATGGTTATTACTTCTTGCAAATGAAAGGCAATTTTGTGGAGAGCATAATAGTCATTCTCGGGTATTAATTTTTCCTCTTTTCGTACGAGTTGCAATATATATCTAATTTTATGTTAATATATTTTTTTGAATTAGGTAGGTTGGAGATTGGTTAATTTTTTTAATACTCTTTTAATCTTCTATTTTTTTTTAAAAATTTGTCTCGCAATAAACACGATAGGTGTAAAAGTCCAAATATACTTCAAAATGAATTAAGTATTCAATCTCCCACGACGTGTAAAAGTCCATGTGTATCGAGGGAGGCACCGACAACATGGAGCTTTATTTTACAATCTACTCCTCTCGCTTACATGATGTTTTAGTTATTTCGTTTGCTAAACCGTCAGTCTCCGCTCTACACAACATCCAGTACTTGGTGGAATTACTACAAAAGCAATAAAACATCTCTTACTTTTCTTTCAACTTTATATCTGCTGAGTATCCATCCTCTACCAAAAACACTCCAATGCTTCACTTTCAAGTATTACAGTAATTTTAGGAGCTCCAGAATTACAGTAACTTTATGTCTGTAATTCGCTTTCAGGAATTATAGCCTCTACACAGTATCCAGTATTTCAATTTCCTTTAATTTACATTATCTTCCATATTTCTAAAAAAAGTATGTTTATAATCTCTAAGAAGTCATCGAAACAGTATGCTCATTTTCCCTTCTCATGAAATGTCTGACTGGCTAACAGGAAGCCAGGACTATCCACAACAACACTAATTCTGTAATCATACATGTACACTCCGTGTCATAAGGATAAACAAAACGTCTTATTAATATCTAATTGACCAGTCTGTTGAATAATTGAGCTGAGGAAAATCTTATGCTTTAGTCTATTTCGACTTTTCAAACTATGATTATGACGTCTTAGTTACATTGAAAAATATAAGTATTATTTTCTAGATGAATTAAACTAGATGTCTGTTGAAGTCGGATGAATACATGAATTAAACTAGATGTTATTTTCTTATTTAAGCATTATTTTTTTCGGCACACCCATGTCTATTGCTTATTTGTGCATTAGTTGCTTACATTTTTTGACAAGGAAAACTTGACAAATTAGTACTAACTTTGAATCATCTTTTGATGTCAGATATCTATCTTAGATGTCCGTCTTCTGCAGAAGGTTGGATTGTTTCCAGATATTTTGGAACGCAAAGTGACTCAGCATTTTAATAAGGAAGACTATGTCTCAGCTTTGGTGACTGGAGAATTCTATACAAAGAAGGAGCATTTTTCGGGATTTGGAAGACCTTTTGTCTTCAATTCAAATGTTTTGTTGAGGGTAGGGTGTGATTTAGAAGCCAAAGACGTTATAAGGGGGGACCTAAAGATTCCAAAACATATCAGTGGGGCAGAGCGCACTCTAATAGAAAAGTTGGCTTCTCTTGGGGTAACACGCAAAGGCCAGTTTTTTCATCACCAAGAGATTTTAATAAATATGAAATGAATCATGCTTCAACCCATGGAAGAAAATGTGGTGCATATATGTGGAACTCAATTAAGAACGTTTTGGGGGAAGCGGCAATATGGAAATAGGGTTGCATCAATTTGCGTGGAGACCTTAGTATTCATTAGGTGTAGCAGCCCAAGTCCTCGACTCATGAATTCTATTACGGTTGTTTTCATTTTGAGTCTTATCTTTACTTTTGTGAGTAAGGATCTCTTTTATACTTATTGACAATGATATTATACATTTTGAGTCATATCTTTACTTTTGTGGAACTCAATCAAGGACTCATGAATTCTATTAGTTTTGTTGTTGATGTACTTATTTCTTTTACAGGGCGAATAATCCTATAAACAAAGGAAACTCCGCCCAAAAATTTTTAATTGTTTATGATTATTTATTTTATATAAAAACATTAGACTTAAATTATACATGACTTGATATTTTGAAAAAAATTCTTCATTCCTTCAGTCAAAGGGCAATACGCTTAACTGTAGGATCTTCAATAGGCGGATGTCGGCTTGCTTACTCCCATATATGAAGAGGTTGCTCCCGTGTTTCGAACCCGAGTCCAACTGTAGCTTTGGCGAGGACACTTGCCATTGCACCAAGGCACAAGTTCATGATTTTAAAATTATCAGCGTGCCTTCAGGCACGGGCATACCCTAGTATATATATATATATATATATATATAAGGAGTGGGATTAGTTACATAAGTATATTATAAACTAGATACAAATGGAATAGGAATATTAAAATATGCAAAATAGCTTTTATAAGACTAGTCAAACAAAAAGGATATTACAATTCATCCGTAGTTTTGTTTGAGTATCCTTAAATAGTTTCTTAGAGTTCTAACCTGTCAGCCCATCAAGAAACTATCAAAGGGTACTCACATAAAACATTCGTATGGTTACCTCAAATTGATTATTTGTTATCATCTTCTTATTTAAAACTTAATAAGATCTATAGAAAAATTAAAAAAACGTGAACGATGAGAAGCTATTGCAATTGAACTAAATACATGAGTTGAAGATCCAAAACATAATAATAAAATAATGTTTCCAAACTCAATAAAATAATGTCTTCAAACCTAATCTTTGTCTAAATCAACTAAAAAATCCTTCAAATTAGGATTTTCATCAAGAGTAGACTGATAATTTGCAGGGGCCTCTAATGCATCTGCTTGAGTGGGCAACCCCTTTGGTGCATGCATAACAACATCCCAATTGTCATCGTTTATACACTTAGAGTAGAATACCTTATTCATATTTTGAAGTGCACAAATAAGAGTCTCATCGACCATGTGATATTTACTCTTCATCTTAGATAAATTTATTATGATATGTTTTGAGGCATGATCAACTTGACAACCATCCTTAGTGTCCTCCGCTTTCACCCATTCATAATTGAAGACGGTTTCTTTGAAATTTCAATAAGCTAGTTCCAGGATTTATTGGGCAATTCCATAATAGGTTAATACCGTGTCTTTCAAATTTTTATCATGTTTGCTAGATACACGAAACGTCAACGCCAAAATTAAAATTCTGGATTTTTTAATCAATAGTTTTTACTCGCACGGGTATGAGAAGAGATCAAAATCGTTGATATATGCATTATTATTCATTTGCAATAATTGTGCAATCACTTCCACCAATTTGTGTTCACCCAAACAACAACCACTTAAGGAAGGGATGAACATGGTCACAACATGTTAACCGAGAAGTTATAACTGTATATAATACTATTACATAAGAGAAAAGATAATTAAAATTACCTAAAAAAAGAAAGCATCTAGAATCAGTCGAGCTTCAATAATTGGTCTCGAGTTTCATGCGCACATATAATGAGAAGAAAATGATTAACATGTAATTCAATCTAAAATGTTACCAAATGAATCTATTCTAAACATGTAATTTACGTATCTCAGTAGTTTCTTAAAACTTTAAAATTTCATTCATTATATATACTTCTATGTGTGTATATGTGTGTGGGTGCGAGTATGTCTGTATGAGTGAGTATGTGTATGTATGCACGTGACAGTATGTGTGTGTGTGTGTATTTATGTTTACATATGTGTGAAATTATGTGCATATATATATGCATGATTGTGTAAAAGCATATGTATGTGAGTGTGTATGTCTATGTGTATGTGTGCATCTTTTTTTTTTTTTTTTTGTGTGTGTGTGTGTGTGTGAGAGAGAGAGAGAGAGAGAGAGAGAGAGAGCACGTGTGTGTAAATATGTGTGAAATTGAGTGCATATATGCACGTATACCCAATTTAGCATTCACATTCATATACCCCATTTCAATTTAACACTCATATACCCAATTTCAATTTAACATTTATGTACTCAATTTCAATTTAACATTCATATAAATAACTTCAATTTAACATTCATATACCCAATTTAACATTCACATTCATATACCCAATTTCAATTTAACATTCATTTACCTAATGTCAATTTAACATTCATATACCCAATTTAATATGCACATTCATATACCCAATTTCACATTCCTAAAGCACAAACACCCGAACTACATCTAACACAAGTACCCACATACGTATGTGTGTGTGCGCGCTCCAAAATACACACAAAAATATACTCACAAAGAGAAAGAGAGAGAGATCATGAGTCAAAGGGATGATGGAACACTGGTGGTAGGGGAGAGAGAGATAGGGTCGCCAGTGGTGGTCACCGAGGTTGAAGGAGAGAGGGTTGCCGGTGGTGAGAGAATGTAAGAGAGAGAGAGAGAGAGATTATCATGTGAAATGAAATCTGACATAGGTCGATCTAATTTATAAAGAAAATTAGTCTTAGTTTTGGACCGTGACCCCTCCTGAGGTCTAAAAATAGTTATGGTTTCCTGCCGGGACCATTCACTCGTGGCCATTTCAAATTAAAGTTAAGAGTCTCAATTTTGGACCGTGACCGTAATTCACTGGGATTGGTCACGATTGAAACATAGTCCAGGGCCGTGACCATCAGCCTAACATTTTTTACGAGAACTTTAACGCCTAAATGGTCACGGTTTGGTCACAATCTGGAGTCATGATAAGTGTTGTTATGATCCAGAACCGTGACCATATCCCTATTATTGCCACAATTTGTCTTGGTCACAAGATTAGTTATGAGTTTTGGAAGGCGGTCATAGTTTTTCACCTTGACCAGATGGTCACGTCTCTAGACCTTGACCATTCTAGATATATGGGGTAGTGAGACAAAGAAGGATATTAAAAATGTATACTTGTATAATTTTATATTAGTTATCTATATTGTGTGTAAAAGCATTGAGTTGTGAGTAATTCAAGCTACCTACACTTTAAATGGGGTGAGATGTTTTAGTATAGTGAGGCTCGTTCGTTTTAGACTGCAAGAACGTTTGGGACTTTGACGATCTGCCAAAGCTTCTCCACTTTACAAGACTTTTTTACCAAATTGAAAATATATCCTTTTGATAGTTTTGTGATTAAGTGTTGTCCTCTATGCACACACTTTATAAAATGTGTTTATACGGGCTGCAAGTGTTTTTGAAATCATGATATGTGCTTTGTATACCTACTACACCATAATGGCTATTTTACAACTAATAAATTATTTAATTTGTAAGTGTTTATAACACTTACAAAATTTACAACGGTTTTGAACACTTACAATTTTTTTTTAGAGAAGAGGGAAGGAACCCCACCACTAATATTATTCAAGGAGAAACAGCCTCTCCAAAGTAGCAAACAAACTACATAAAACATGAAAGCAATAAATATGAGGTTTTACAACAACCCCATTACAAGAATAAAAAGAAGATAACTAGAAATTTCCAAAAGAAAATCTGAGGTAATGACAGCCCATCTTGTCGAGCCTAATAGACCCCTAACCAAGGGAGGAAGCTCCATAATTGAAGAGAAGATATGATAATTCTTGTAATGAATGCCACAATTTGCCAATGATTCAGCTACCTTATTAGATTCCCTGTAACAATGGGATAAAGAAAATTTTATAGCCTTCAAGTCTTCTTTAATCTCAATCACCAACTCTTTTAGCCTCCAGGGTGGTTTCCAGTTCCTATTGATAAGATTCACAACAAATATATAATCTAACTCTATATGGATCTTCTCTACAAGAAATTCAATACATAACTTTATACCGATTCTAAGACCATATAATTCTACATAAGAATTGGAAGCAATATTTGTAGAATGAGAAAAAGCCAAGACTACATTCCCCTTATCATCTCTAACAATTCCCCCACATCCAATAGGACCAGGATAACCTTTACATGCACCATCAATGTTAAGTTTAAGACAATTTAAAGGCGGAAACGACCATTTGATGGGCTTGCATAGATGAATATTTTTTAAGGAATTTAGCTGAAAGGTATCTTTAATACCAACATCAAACTCTGAGAAAGAGTTCTTAAAAGAAAGGCCTGAACAAATATTAGATATTAAAAAAATATATTGTAAGATGATCTTCTGAGCATCCATTTGGACATCTTCATAAGTAGACATATTTCTACTTTTCCAAATCTCCTAATAAATCACTGTAGGAATGCACTTACAGAGAAATTTATGATAATCATTAGAACCTGATTTCAACCACCAACTATGCATAAGAGAAGACATAGAAGTTATATCTAGGGACATACCCATCAGATCTGGGAAGAAATTCCAAATAGGTGAGATAACAGGACACTGAATGAATGAATGAGTAATGGATCCAACATCATTTTTACAATCCTTTCATGTAGAGCAAAGTCTAACTCCCACCTTTTGGATGCAATCATCAATAGGAACACAATTATTCAATAATTTCCAAGAGAGAATAGAGAATTATTTTGGAATGTTATAATCCTATATCTGATCATAAACTCTTGATTAAAGAAAAAGTTCTATAGACATCTCATAAGCAGAAGAGAAATTGAAATCACCAGTGATATGAGGCTTCCAAATCCAGCCATGATCTTCAAAACCCATATTGTCTAAACACACATCTTTTACTGATCTGATTCTTTTCCAAGTTTGAGATCCCCCACTAGAAGCATCATTAAGGTTCTTATATTTGTTGTCCATGAAAGATAACCAAAGAGAGTTCTCTATCTTGAGTTTCCAAAAAAGTCTCATGGATGAAGCATTCGAAATGCTATGAAAATCCTTGAATCCCATGCCACATGCTTGAGTATCTTTACATAATCTTCCTATTTATTCCATTGGAACTTCAAACCATGATCAATGGATCCACCCCAAAAAAATTTGTTAAAAATATTTTGAATTCTGAGGATAATGGTTTTAGGAGGGGAAATAGATGCCAATAAGAAAAGAGGAATAAATGATAGAACATGTTTAATAAAAATCATTTTTCCACATGTAGACAAAAATTTAGACTGCTAACCTTCCAATTTAGACCTTAGAGATTGGATCAAGCTGTTATAATATTCAAGTTTGTTTCTACCTTTAAAAATTGTACAACCTAGATATTTAAAGGGAGGGTCTTTTAATCTCAGGCATGTTCAATCAGCAACTTTTGATTTGAACTGAGGAGAGCTTTTGGAATCAACAGAGAAACTGCTCTAGTTAAATTTAACCTTTTGATCAGACATTAAAGAATAAGAATCTAGAAATCCATTAAATTCCTTAAACTTTTTTTGTCCCCTCTACAAAAAATAATCTGATCATCAGCAAAGGATAAATGAGATATAATTGGGTTGCCACTAGGTAAGTAGTAAGGAGTGATTTTTCCCTTTTCCATAAGCTTATTTAGGCCTCTACTCAAATAATGTGCAGCAATAATGAAAAGACATGGGGAAATGGTATCACCTTGCTTCAAACCTCTGGTAGATTTAAAAAGGACACAACTCTACCCATTGAAAATGATAGAGAACCAATTAGAGGATATTATCCTCCATATAAAATCAATCCATCTTTCCCCAAAGACAAATCCCCTTAGTACTGAAATCAGAAATCCCCAATTGATTGTGTCATAGGCTTTTTCCATATCCAATTTATTAAGAACATTACCCCCATGAGCTTTTTTGCTTAAGTTTTTAACCATCTCTTTAGCTAGAAGAATGTTGTCTTGGATAGCTCTCCCTTGAATGAATCCACTTTGATTTGAATAAATTATAAATGGAAGAACTTTATCCAATTTGTTTGAGAGAGCCTTAGAAATGACCATCATAAAGAAGTTGCAAAGGCTGATTGGTCTGAGCTCAGTACAAGTCTTTGGACACTTGACTTTAGGAATTAGAACAACAGAGGTGCTTGACCAACTTTGAGGAATATCACTACCTGAAAAAAAAAGATAGTAGATATAAAGTCAAATTTAATGATAGGACAACATTTTATGTAAAAAGATACACCAAAGCCATCAAGTCCTACAGATGCATCCTCACTAAGGTTAGAAATGGTTGTGAAAATCTCCAATTCAGAAGGCAAATCCTCGAGGGAAACATTCATATTAGCAAAAATTAATGAAGGAATATACTCGGAGGCATCATGCATTTGGATTGCAGAAGTTGGAGACCAAAGCTATTTGAAAAATTTAACTATATGAGTCTTAAGCTTTGCAGGTTCTTCCATTAAAGACCCATCACTGGATTTTAAGGAATGGATATGGAAAAAACTTCGAGTTTGTGTCTCCCACCTTCATCCATTTTAGAGAAGACTTCTGTCTCCAGTATTAATCTTCCACTTTTATAGCCTCTAACAACTTTGTTTGTCCTTGATTCAGACTTTCTCTATTAGAATCATATTTGTTCATCTCATAATTCAGCTCTAATTGAACAACATCATCCTCCAGATTTATCATAGATTGAAAAATATCTTTAAAGACCTGTTTATTCCAAAAATTTAAATCCCCTATAAGTCTTCTCAGTTTAAGAGCAAATTTCCTCATTTATGTACCAGGAATATCTACATCCCAAGACTTTTGAACTGTAGATAGGAAAGATTGATGAGAGCACCACATAACTTTAAACTTAAATAGTCTAGAACAAAAATCCATAACAGTTTTCATAGATAAAAGAAGATGGGCATGATCTGAAGAGGCTTTATTTAGGTGTTTAATATTAGTGTTTGGAAAAAAATCTTCCCAAGAAAAATTATACAGACACCTATCCAATCTATCCATAATGGTATCCTCTTTCTTTCTTTTATTGAGCCAAGTGGACCTAGAGCCAATGTATCCTATGTCTCTTAATCCATAATCATCAATAGCTCAATTAAAGTCATTAACAACCTAGTAATTTATAAGAAACAACATTAAAGTCACCAAGGACCAAATGAGAAAAAGCTTCAAAGTTATTTGAAACCCCCATCAATTGGTTCCATAAATCTTTTCTATCTTCAACAGAGAACTTTGCATAAATGATAGACTGGAAAATAGGAGATTTAAAAGATGAATGGTCCAATTAAATTGAAATAAGTTGAGGATGATCCACACATACCTTAACAGAAATATTATATCTCCAAAACAACCAAATTTTACCTCTGATATTGCAACAACAACCTTCAAAACCCCATTTAAATAAATATTTTTTAATTTTTTGAGCATCAACTTTAGGTTCTAACAGAGCAATAAATGGAAGTTTAAGCAGTTTAAGAAGCAATTTGACTCTTCTAATAGAGGACTTTTTTGCAGCCCCTCGTATATTCCAAACAATGAGATTGATCATTTGGATATAGAGGGAAGGGAGTTTTTGGTACCTTTGACTTGAGATCTGGTCATTCTCCTAAAGAGAGGATCTGACATTTTAACTTTTTTGATATGCAATAGTTGATCTTCATCACTGCTATCTTTAGACAAATCCTCCTTCTGAAGTGATTTATTAATAGTAATCAGTCTCTCATAACTCAAAGCACAATGATAAAAGACATCTGTACAAGAGGTCAATAGGACACCTACTTTAATATCAGAGATAAATAGAGGCAAAGAAGACTTATTCATCTCATTATCAGGAAGAACAGATGCTCTTGGTGACAGAGAACATGAATCTATAATTTGGACTTCATCAGCCGTGACATTCACACTTTGAATCTTATTAATGTGATCTTGAGAAATCTTGGGTTGGAAATTTGTGGAGCATCTTCCAATGAAAGGGACCATCATTAAATTATTCACTTTAGATTCTCCATCTTTAATGACTATATTTGAATCTGCTATTTCTCTATCTTCTTCAAAAAACTCTTTTTCTTTATCTTCTCTTTCTGCTGAGTTTGACTCTTTAAACTCTTCTTTTCCATTATGCGATGTAACTTCTTTATGGGAGGATTTCACCTCTGTAGTTTCTGTAATGGGAAATTACTCCTTTACTGCTTCTTTTCCTTTAGCTGTAGGACCTTCTTTTCTTTCTTCTGGAATATGTGAAGAGTTTTTCTTTATCACAAATTGGGCTGACTTCTTTGGTTGGTTAGAAGAGATAGGAACTTTAAACATATAGGAAGATTCATCATGGCCTTTTTTAGAAAAGAAGATACAATATTTAGGAATATTCTCAGCTACAACCTCTTGCCAAAAACCCTTTGAGCCACATCCAATCCATACTCTTCTTGGAATAGATTTGGTGAGATCAATTTCAACACAAACTCGTGCAAGACTCGGTCTATTGAATTCAATTGTTGAGGCATCAAGTTTTAAAGGGTTTCCTATCAACTGGGCTATTGAATATAAGGAAGATTTGGATAAGAAATGGGCAAGAAGGTGGGGGAAAGAGATCCATATGGGAGTGATACTTCTTTCAATGTCTGGTCTAAACTCAGTAGTCCACTTAAAGATTCGCATAGGAAATTTTCCTACATACCATGTCTCTCTCATCCACATTCGAGAGTAATCCTCATCTGAATTTAAACTAATCAAAACATGTTTATGATCTAGGAGGCCAACATTGAAATATGTTTTAAGGGAAAAGGTTTGGAAAACCGGACTAAGAACGTACATAGAAGGTTGACCATGTGAAAATTTCCCTATGAGCATATGTTTGAAAGGCTTTGAAAGAATTGATATATCATCATCTGTGAAGATTACTGCAGGTTCCCCTTTGAAAGTGGTAGGAATTTTGAGTCCCAGATCATGTGAGGAAGAAGATTCTTCCACCACTGAGGCAAAGGATCGATTCCACACATTTGGAATATCTAGTGGCTTTGGGTTAACGTTAGGAGGGGGATTTTGGGTTGCCATGCAAACCCTACTTAGGGTTTACTCGAGGGAGATAGAGAGAGAGAGAAATAGAGAGAGTTTTCTTAAGGTTTCACTCTCCACTTGAAAAATTTATAAGTATTCAAAACCGTTGTAAAATTTGTGATACATACTTAATTTCTAAGTGGGTAACTTAAAAGGGTTACACAGTAAAAAATGATGTCAAAATTTCCTCACTAAATTTCCCCTCCAAAAACTTCCCTCCAAGCGTTCCTCATGAGAAATATCGGCCCTCTAAACCTTAGTGCCTCCAAACCTTCATTCAATCTTTCAATTCGATCTTTTCATTGCGAAATCAGAAGGTAACCGTGTTCGTGTATTTGTGTATTCATTTGATCTTTTCATTACTGTGCATTCGTGTATTTGTTTCAATTTCGATTTTGCTGTGATCTTTCGATTTGATCATTACTGTGTATTGTATTTGATCATTACTGTGTAAAGATCGATTTTTAAAATGTTCTTTCATTGGAGTTTTTATCAAATGGCTTCAAATCGTACGTACAGTCACATTTGGACTCGTGCGCATGACCAAGCATGTATCAGCTTTGGTTACATACTAGTTGAAATCATGTGCATGAAAAAAGTCAACCATGCACACAACGGAGCTTAGTTTTTAAAAATTCTATAAATAAGATCTTCTCCCTTCCTTTCTAAAAGAATATAAATTTCTCATTACTCACTTACATCTCAAAGAGCATTTTCGACGTTGAGAGCTTTTACTTTGTCTCTCTATTTTCAAATTCACTTGATCCCTCCAAATTGAGTGCAAAACCTAGATATATACTTGATCAATGGATTGAGAGATAACTGAGAGTGATTTAATTAAGTTCCACACTAGCCAAGGTTCACTTCAAACGATTCTTCGTTTGAATTGGTTGATCAATACTCCTAAATCTAAAAAGGGAGGTGTCTTGTTCTATTAGAGAGATTGAAGCATGATGTGATTTTAAGGAGGAGAGTGTACTTCCTCATTCACCTTATAAATCCCGAGGTGGATCTCTTATCATCAATGAGAGAAAGTCTACTGTTCATAGGTAACTACCCGTGAGTGTATGCGTGAAAGGCACTTTGTTGCATTATATAAAACCTTTTCAAGTTGAATAAGAGTGCATCGAGATTTTTTACCCCTTCGTTGGGGGGGGGGGGGGGGGGGGGGGTTACCTAAAACATCTGAGTTATGGATTGAATGTATGTTATGCTTGTTATTTTGTTCACTTGCATCACACACTACTCCTAGACCTCACAAAAATCTTATTAAATCCATAAAATTGAATTAGGGTTTATACATCTAGTGAATTGACCTAGGTTTCCTAACTCACAACTTAAATTTGGTTGATTCATGCCTGATATGACTTCACCTAGTTGATACATGTGCTAGGTTGCTTAAAATTAAGAAAAAACTTGAAATTATAAAAAAAATTGAACAAAATTGCATATAAACCTATTCACCCCTCCTAGGTTTGTCAAAGTTGGATACTTGTATTGAATACGCACATACTCAGTGGGAGCGTTTGAGGATGATAAATGTTAGAATGAGGAAAGGCAATAATCGTTACGAGAGGAGTGAGAGGGAAGATTGGTTCTAGAAAAGGGGGAGGGGTACGAATGCACTGAGAGAGAGAGAAATTAATTTTGGGGTGTTTGGAGTGGTTTAGTGTTTGTGAGTGTCAGCGTGTGTAGATAAAGATATATATATATATATATATATATATATATATATAGAGAGAGAGAGAGAGAGAGAGAGAGAGAGACCATGTGCACATCAAAGTTTGCAAATCATTTTTTAAAATAGCAAAAAAAAAATAGTTGATTATTTTTGTATGATATTTAAACATTTCAAGGGACCCATATAAAAAAATCAACTCAAAAAAATACTTTTTGCTATTTTAAAAAAAATTGGTCAAACTTTCACTACTTTTAAAGCACTTTAAAAGTTACGAAAGTTTGACCAATTTTTTAAAAATAGTAAAAAAAAAAATTGAGCTGATTTTTTTTATATGGATCCCTTGAAATGTTTAAATATCATATAAAAAAATCAACTCAACATATTTTTTTAATATTTTAAAAAAAATAAGTGTGCACCAACGCGTGTGCAAACTTGGTATGTACATGAGTCTGCCTATATATATATATGTGCACACCAAATTTGCACATCATTTTTATAAACTAGCAAAAAAAAAAAATTAGCTGATTTTTTTCCATGGTATTTCAATATTTCAAGAAACCCATAACAAAAAAATCATCTCAGAAAAATGTTTTTTTCTATTTTAAAAAAATCGATTAAACTTTCATTGCTTTAAAGCACTTTAAAAGCTGCAAAAGTTTGACCAATTTTTTTAAAATACCAAATAAAGTTTTTTTGAGTTGATTTTTTTATATGGTTCCCTCGAAATGTTTAAATATCGCATAAAAAAATCAACTCAAAAATATTTTTTAATATTTAAAAAAAAATATGCGTGCGCCAGCACGGGTGCAAACTTAGTGTACACAGAAGTCTCTAGAGAGAAAGAGAGAGAGAGAGAGAGAGAGATGGAGACTCACCTACATCATGATGTATACATCACATCTAGTTCTAGGTCCTAGAAAACTTTTTTTTCAATTTTTTTATTTTTCCCTTGAAATTAACCTTCTTATCAACCCATGTTCAAAAAATTAGATCAAAATACATTTTGTAGTTATTTTTAAAAAATTCACAAAAAACTGTTGGCGGAGACCCTTATAAATATGGTATTTTGAGCAGTTTTTTGTGATTTTTTCAAAAATAGCTACAAAATGTATTTTGATATATTTTTTTGAACATGGGTTTATTGGAATGTTAATTTCAAGAGAAAAATAAAAAAATTGGAAAAAATGATTTTTAAGGAGTACAACTAGGTGTGATGTATGGATGGTGTATAGAGCATGATGTATGTGAGTCTTCTCTCTCTCTCTCGAGAGGGGCAGACTCCTGTGCACACTAAGTTTGTATAGTGATGGGGCACACCAATTTTTTTAAAGCATTTTTAAAAAAAATATTTTTGAGTTGATTTTTTTATGTGATATTTAAACATTGCAATGGACCGATGTAAAAAAAATCAACTCAATTTTTTTTTTTTTGCTATTTGTAAAAAATCGGTCAAACTTTCACAACTTTTAAAATGCTTAAAAGCAGCGAAAGTTTGACCGATTTTTTAAAAATAGCAAAAAAATAAATTTTTAGCTTATTATTTTTACATGGGCCGTTGAAATGTTTAAATATCACAAAAAAGAATCAAGTGAGAAATATTTTTTTTACTATTTAAAAAAAATGATGTGCAAATTTAATGTGCACATGAGTCTCTCTCTCTCTCTCTCTCTCTCTCTCTCTCTCTATATATATATATATATATATATATATATATATATATATATATATATATATATATATATATATATATATACACATTACATATATAATAGAACGACTATTACTAGTACTTTTTTAAGGTGTGTTTGTCGGCAATACATATTATACATAAAAATACTTATTTTCAATTCTTGAATTATTTGTGTTTGTAGAATTTGATCGCAAATAATTCTATAGCAATAATAATTTAAATGTCCCGTGTGTTTTTTCATTATTTTTTATGCTATATGTTTTTCAACCACTTTAGAAAAATTATACAATAAAAAATTGGAATAAACTCACCATTATATATGATTGACAATTTTTTACGTGATAAACCCTTTTAGTTAGAGAAATCAATTATGACATAAATGATGGTATTGAATTTATTGGTACAGAGAGAGGAATAATCCAATTCTCACCCCTACCTTAGTGTGAATTTGGAGTGTTAATTATGAAGTAGATCCCAAAAAAAGAAATTAAAAAAAAAAAAGTATATGTGCCCATTATCATTATGCAGGCATGGGACCCTACGCACATCAAAAGCAAACAAAAAGAAAGCGGTTTTGGAGACCAATATTGTGGGTTGCAGCCTCAGGATTTCCATATACAAACAAATAAGTGATGTAATTTCAAAGCAACCCAAATTAGACTATAGTATAGAGATAGAGAGAGAGGGAGACACTATTTTGAAGAAAAATTAGTGCTAATGTCGGGAGGTTAGCAATAGACGCCGCGGTTTTGCACAGTCATCATATACACACAAATATATTTGGAATCGCAGTACTTGGTTTCGTTGTCTTGTCACATTGCGCTATTACGTAATATAACATCTATACGTATTTTAATTGTGGAAATCTAGGCCTCTGCCACCTTATACTGTCCATTATCACCACAGAGAAACAAACGGCAAAAAGAACAACAATACAGAAATACGTTATTTGTACCATTATGATCTTACATAATTACTTTTTTTAGAGATAAATGAAACAAAACTTAAGAAAAGGGATTTATACAGTTAACTAATCTACACTCAAAAACTTGTTAGACCCACTTCCACCCCTTCCCCCTCTCTCATCTCACTACTGGAGCGCCGGCAGTGAAAGGGTCGGTGAGATGGAAGCTAATACAAAATAAGAGAATATTGAATAAATGGGTGTTTGAATGTGTTAAGAATTTAAAAATATATTGTGTTGTTTGGAATTTAAAAATTAATTATCACATATTAAACTTTATGAAAAAATTAACCCGGCAAAATCATAGTGACTTTGGCATAAGCCGTTCTTAATGCATGAATAATCTAAATGTATACACCCAAAGTTGGAATTCGTAATGTGGAAAAACTAAAAATAAAAACGTCTGTATAGTAATATGCTCTTCTTATTCCTATTTAAATATTAAACATAAGTAATACTTATGTTTAAGTATGCATGATATTATTTTATCTTTTTTCTTTCAATGCACGTGCTTTATATCTGTCCTGCTTTCGTTAATGGAATCAAGACGTGTGCCAGCAACGCAGTATTAAAATAATTTGGCTGAGGAAAATAAAATCTTCAATTTTAAATTGGAGAAGCATATAAAGATAAGTGTCTTTCAACTTTAAAAATTATGCACACGTACAGTTTGCATGTTGCATCGTAGTCAAGTGACGAGACTAACAATAGTGGCAATTGTATGCTTTTCAAAGAAAAATGACACACAACCTTTCATGTCTTTGACGTCCCAAAACTGTTAAAAAAAGATTTGACATAAATAAGATTTTAGTTAGGTGATTTAATACTTGTAGTTTCCGAGCGAGCATATAATTTGTTCATCGTGTAGCCCAATTTCATCGTACGTGTTTGACGTGACCAATGATAGTTCATCCGCTTGTTTGGCCCAATCTGACTTTATGTTAATGTCGTAAAATTTAGTTATGCACTAGGTTTTAGCTCCGTGCGGACAATTTGAAATGGCATATATATATAGGCTCTTATGCACATTAAGTTTGCACATCATTTTTTTAAAATAGTAAAAAAAATATTTTTGAGTTGATTTTTTTTTTGTGTGATATTTAAATATTTCAAGGGATCCATATAAAAAAAAATCATCTCAAAAAATAGTTTTTGCTATTTTTAAAAAATCGGTCAAATTTTTGTTGTTTTTAAGCACTTTAAAGTGGCGAAAGTTTGACCGATTTTTTAAAAATAGTAAAAAATATTTTTTTGAGCTGATTTTTTTACATGGGTCCGTAAAAATGTTTAAATATCACATAAAAAATGAATTCAAAAATATATTTTTTAATATTTAAAAAAAATAGTATGCGTCAGCACGTGTGCAAACTTAGTGTGCACAGGAGCTTGCCTCTCTCTCTCTCTCTCTCTCTCTCTATATATATATATATATATATATATATATATATATATATATATATATATATATATATATATATCTGTGTGTGTGTGTGTGTGTGTGTGTGTGTGTGCGGTTGTCTGACAGTTTGTCAAAACCAAGTTTGTAACATAATTACTGAGACCCTTGAAATAAATATTTGAAAGTCATAATCCTATATTAAAAATGATCCTTAAAGTAGCGTTGATGTAACAAAGTTGATACATGTTTGAAGAAATGTTTAGCACTATTGGAAAGCGTCGTTAATTGTAGAACACATTGATTGATAAAGGACGAGACTCCACATCTCCATTAAAAGAAAATTGATGCATGTACACAACATATAAATCATTGAAATATATTCAGACAGATACATAGGTATAGAATACGGTAAAGATCATAGTATAACTGAAGTTTATGTAGTTTAGAATTAAGGTGCATTGATTATAGAATTAATTAAAATATGTAAAAATCTTATTGAAATGAAGAAAGTTTTAGCAAATGTTGATAGGCTAAAAATAAATGTTTTTGAAAAATTGTGTAAGTATTACGTTAATTAACTTTGTGTATTGTGATAGCCAAAATGATTTCATGAATGTATCTTTAGTTTAGGCAAACAGTTAATTTGAAATTTTGATATAACGGATTCTATAATTGAATGTGTGAAGTGAATTACAATAAATTGCATGTATTTCGAGCAGTATACAGCTCTCTTTTAATGCTCCTCCAAAGTTCTACACATCCCAAAAATGATCCACTACTGATCTATAACTATTTCCTAAATTTTATATTATAGTTTGCACATATTTCCTGCAATCTATGAAATGAAAGAAGTTAAACGTATTCCCAATTGATAAGTTTGAAATATGAAAAATACAATCATATGTCATTCAATTAAGTACAATCGCCGAGTTAAACAATATTTTTTGTCTGAATTAATAAGTTCATGGTGATGTGAGCAGATAAAGGTATTTGAGATTAAACGGAGATATGGAAAATGTACAGTCAATTAGAAGATTCAGAGGTTTTTGAGGTTTGTAGATTTGGGTTTCTACCTATATTGTAAGGAAATTGATAAATTTGGTAGTGAAGAATAATATGCAAAGAGTTCGATGAATACAAATATCTTCGTAATTGTGCAACATCAACTTCACTATTTGTCATAAAGATTTCCCAGAACTATATATCTTTAGTTTTCGCAAATAGTGAATTTGAAATCTTGATATAACGGATCCAATAATTGAATGTATGAAGTAAAATATAAGGTATTACCTGTATTTTAAGCAATAAACAACTCTTAATGTTATTCTGAAGTTCTACGCATGAAGAAATGATCCATCTATTGTGTACAGTCATCTCGGAGATTATACATTTTCTGCAATATGTCGTAATGATGTTCAGAATGATTGTATATGTAGTTGCTTTTTTCTTCAAAATGAAATGGACACAGAGTTTTGTGGTCTGTCTATTATGTATCCGCATTGTGTACATTTTAAACTTTGTGCAACTTGTTATAACGATTGTTATAATGATTTGCGTTGATTTAATAAAATATACTTACAATCAAGATTTTGATGTCCATCTCCTCTTGTTGTGAAATGTATCCGAATTTTTTCCACATCACTGAAATTTGTAAACATAAATGAACATTTTAGGAGGTTAATGACTTAAAACAATTACACATGAAAGATCAGAAAGAAAACATAAAAGAATGTTATATATTATCATATGTATTATACATATTTCAGTAGAGGGGTGATTAATTTGAATTAGTAAATATGGCAATTTATTTTGACATTGTCAAGTATTAGCACTAATATATCATGATGATGCTGTAAGCAGTACCGCCGGTATAAGGTGTTAATAAGCTCAAACTAGCAATAAAATGGCAGCCCAAAAGTGAATATCTAGTAGAGGGAGGTGAGGAGAAGAGGAGGAAGACTAGTATATAAGTGGTTCAGCCAATCTGGCCTACGTCCACTATGAGGGTGTGAGTAATTTCACTAGTTGAAGGCACTAATGGCCATAGATACAATCTTTTTATCTTTCTCTCTCTACTGTGTAAACCAACAGAGTTTTAGCTAGGGTTGCAATTATTGATCCCTTACAATGTAGGAGAAGACAAGTATATATAGTGCTTGGGGGTGTAGTGTACCCCTCAATCATGTAATGAGTATGTATATAAGAATAGAACCAGTATCCTGTTGACACCTGGCTGATCTTAAGTAGATAATGATGACTAAATATTCCCTCACGTGAGGGGAATGATTTAGTTATAACTGCCTTGTCCTCGTGTTCCAAGTCTTTCATATGTTTGCGTGTGCTCGGACTTGTGGCATCAGTGGAAATAACCTCGGCCTGTCCGAGTACGAGATTGGTGAAGTCTGATATTGTTGCTTTGTCGTGTCAATCATCAGCATGACCTCGATCTGGGAGACTGGTCGAGGTTAGGTTGTAACATCGGCTGAGGCAGAGTAAGATGTTGCCAATAGCTTAACACCATAGGATGTTGTCGACCTCGGATGCTGCCCAGTCGTGGTTGGTCAATGAGGAGCCGACCTTCCCGATGACTGTTGTAAGCTTCCTGTCAACTCGGTTGTGAGATAGGATGCGATTAGTGTTCTTAAGTACAAGGGCACACTTTAGGCATATCAATCACCCCCTAACCCTTAATCTTCTATGTGAATAGATGATTGAGGGGTATGTGGGTTAGGCCGAGGCTGAGTTGCTTTTGTATCTTGGGGCGTGAAGTGATTCCTTGACACATGTCACTCATTGAAGTGACTAACGTGTAATACCCAGTGATTTTTAATGACTTTTAAAATGGGTTATATTTTAAATTAATGGATTAATTGGATTTTATTATTAATTAATTCATTTGGGTTTTATCCGAATTGTGGATATTAAAATGGATGATTCTGAATATTACTTAAAGATATTTAGGTAATATATGAATGTGATGCCATTGATATGGCTGTGTGATATTAATTCAGTAATTTGGATTTTTAGTCGGACGCGGTATGGGACGTGTCGGGACTAATTTGTTAAATTAAAAAGGGAGTTTATTTTATATCGACCTTATAGTCATTTCGACCGTGTCGTTGCATCCGGAAGGGTTGAAATAGTCAGAAAAGTCTATTTGGACGTTGGTTTTGGGTCTCGGGTCATTTGGAAATGAAAAGACAACCCCAAATTTGGTCATTTTTACAAGGGGGATGAATAGTGATTTCGAGTTTTGTCTTATTATAAATATTTGAAGATTAGTGTACGTAGGTTCATTTCATCTCTTCTACACAAAATTGAAAAGTCATCTTCTTGAGAGAGTGAAAGGTTGCTTGGAAGAAGAAAAGCTTGCTTGGAAAGGAGGAGAACCAAAGGTCAAAGTTCACCACCACCATCACCACCTGTGTTATTCAACACCAAAGGATCAGATCTTCATTAGATGCAAGTGTTTGATAATGACAATCTAAGTTTGTATATTATCCATGTTAGAAAAATTATGAAAAAATATGATTTTACATGTTGGGAAGATGAAAATGTAGAGTTGTTTATGGATTTCTGGAAACTAAAAATATATAGGAAACAAACTCATGTTGTAGGTAGATAGTAATCCACGAAATACTCAAAAATCTGTTAAAGAAATTATGAGAATCTATGGTGTGTTCTTGAAGATATCATATATATAATTTTTTGGAAAAAGAGGATAAAATATGCTTTTAATTCAATCTCTTGATGATTTTAGGATGTTTAGAGCATTAGAAATAGTTTATATATGTTAATATATCATGTAGTAAGCTTTATAAGTCATTTGGGTTGTTAATATGAAGGTTTGATTGATAAAAAATGGTTAAACCCGTAGTTGCAGAAATGTAGAAAAACTGGGCTGCTACCTGAGTGATCGATCGATCGACCTCCCCAGAATTCCTAAAGTTGTTTCTTTTTAAATGTTGATTCTTATCCCAAACCTTTTGTAGATGTTTGGTGATTATTAATTGGATATTATGAGACTTAGAGAAGATCAGTAAGCCCTAGATAAGGTTTGAATTGATTTGATTGGGATTTAATTGATTAGAATGATGATAATTAAATTGAAAGAAATTTTGGTTGCTAGATGCATTTGTTGGATTCTAATTGGTATTCATGAGTATTAAGGATAGGTATAGTAGGGAAGATTTAATTTAACACCTGAGTAGCCTTAGGGTTACAATTTGAATATGAAGGACTGAGTTTAGTACAATCGCTTAGTGGTACGACTCCTGGATAGAGATGGGAGTTCAGACCACATTTGGTTGAAAAAGGGGATGAGGTTATAAAGGTTGCGTATTTGAATTTGACGGACCTCCACGTTCGACAAAGTTAAGTAGTAGTGTATTGGAGGGGTTCCTTGTTTGGATTTCTCTTTGCGAGACGTTCCGCGCATGAACCTTAACGACGTCGGGAGTGGAGAGATGTTATAGGATGCGAGGATGTTGGTTTAGTTAATAAGTTATGATATTTTAATACGTAGGATTTGAAAGATATAATGCTACGTATGGGAATTATCTTAGGGTAGTGTGATTACCTTATTGATATTATATTATAGGTATGATAATGCCTATTTAATTGATTGATGATTTATGTCTATGACATACCTAGCTTACTTGTTATCGATGGAGAGGTTTGCACGCGAGGGCAGTCATATCCTGATGAATCCATGGGATCTTTAATTTGTCGCCCAAGAACATAGGTCTATGAAAGACTTATCGAGGAGTTGATAAGTCCGCTGACTGTGGGTACGTAGGTATGTGCGTGACCCATGGATACAAGAACTATGCTCGCCTCCAATTTGTATGTTGTTGTTTGTGGTTCGAGGAATCCTTACCGAACCTTTAGTCCCCTATTCGGCGACCAGCGATATTGGGACATGATAGCAGAGTAATGCATTGCACCGCACCTATGACTCGGGGTTACGTATTATATATATATATATAACGATGAATTAAATGAATCTGTATATAGTGGTTTGATTAATCTACTGTGTAATAATTGTAGATAACGGTGAATTGAGAAAAAGAATTAAATTAAGTTAATGAATGTTTATTCTTTTAGATTTGAAAAGTTTAATTCATATTAATGAGAAATGATTCATGTTAATGAGAAACGATTCATGTGAATGGGAAATGTATAAGAATGATTGTACTACGTATGGTATGGGACATACAGGGTTATGATATGGGAATGGAATCATATTATGGAATAACTAGGAGGTTAATAAGAAACGTTAAGTGTGCACTCTAGATGAGAGGTGAGAATAGCAAGTGAGAGTATGGTTACTAACATGAACATAATAAATGCTTTATTGGACTTGCTAAATACTTGCTGTTTTTAAAATCATTTTCACATCGGGCTCTGACCCATTTCCTTGCACATTTTCTTTTCTATTGTACCTTCTATATCAGGTGTCCAACAACAGGGACGCCAACCTTAGAGAATTATGACGAGCTATGGAGCTATGGAGTATTGCTTAGATGCCTATCTTCATTTGATTCATAGTGTTCTTTTATATAGGGCATGTCGCCCAAAGGAATTCAGTCATCTTTTCTATCTGAGTCAAACCCTCTTGTATTCGTGTCGTTTTAATACATTTATTATTGTTGGGATTATGGTATTGGATTATTATGTGGGAATGTTTATTCCAATTGCATTTAAATTCTTTCGTGTTATCTGTTCGGTTATTATGTTGTCGAATAAAATGTGTTGTGTTATTTGTAAACTAAAAATGGTTTTTGTTGAAATTAAAATTTGGAAAGTTTTTAACACCAGCTTCATTGGTTATTGGGTGATTAGTTAATGTTTTCGATAGTGATGCTAAGAATGAGCCAACTGTATATTGTGTTTTAATTTGATATGTGATTGGCCACCCGGTATTTAATTAGGCGGGGTGTTACAGGTGGTATCAAAGCATTAGGTTCTAAGGTCTGTACGGTTTACTGTGTTTTCAGCTTAGCGTTCTTTGATGTAGAGCCTATGATTAGGATTGTTGATTTCCTTGGTGAGATTTCATTCTCCTGCTATCACGTATATATTAGTGAATATTATTTGCGTTCGGACGTGTTCGTACAAGAAGTATGGTAGATGAGGGCCATTGGACGGATAGAGGAGATCGTACTTAGGAGGTTAAGAAGTATGTTTGGGTATGATGACCGTAGTCGAGGTCACCCCTATTATGGAAAATTGAGGAGAGTCATCAGTAGAAGTTCTTGAAATGCGGGAATTGTGTGCCTTACCTAACGAAGGCAATATATTCAAAGTCTTGGGCATATAGTGGAGTGTGGTTAACTAGAACTGAAAATTTGGGGTAAAATTTTCTTGACTCATCGGAGCAAAGTTATATTAGTGCGATTCAACAACCACCACCCGTGAATGAGGGTATGTTTTCTATCTAAGGAGTTATGAGGCGCATATTAATTTTTGTTAGTAATTAGTATTGTATGGGCAAAAGGGTTGTTAAACTTAGCCTATAGCACTGTTATTTCCGTAGACTCACCGAGGGGTGTGAGACACCTATGTTTTACATGTCATCACTTGGGTTTGATTTTTATCACGACATTACTTACTTTAGGCATGTCCGATCATGATGTGACTATCGGTGTGGATTGATTTGTGGTATATGAGAGCGTATAGCCAGCATCTTGTCTTTAATAAGAGAGTAGATGAGTGGACTTTTATTTGAAATCGATAAAACCTGTAGAGAGGTTATAAACTATTGACTAAGGACCTGAGGAGTTTCGATGACCGACTACTTTAGGTATTAGTGTATCGGGGGGTTCCTTGTTTAGATTTCGCTTGCGAGACACCCCACGCATGAAACTAATAAACGTTGGGAGTCAAAATAAGTTAGGTCTTTAGGATATGAGTTTATAACCTTTGCGATAAATCAGCATATTATGCGGGTAATCATATTCATATTATAATGAAAGATGTACGACAGGGTGTATGGGCGCCCTGGATGGTTGGATTGTAGTAGTATTCAAAATTGTGAAACAGTAAGTAGTTGTGACTTCAGGAAGTATTTGATACGTGAGGCTCATTTTTCCGATAGTATAGGGAAGATTGCGTAAAGTTTGAATTCGATTCAGTTGAAACTATATGGTGAGGCTTGGCGTATAACATCAATAGGGATTTTTGATAATGTACTGTATGGGCGGTACGTCTTAGATTTCTTACGATGTGAGATTTATACTCGGAGTTGACCTTACCGGCATGATTTATATTCCTGAATTTCGGGATGAAATTCTGTTATAAGGGGGGAAGTATGTAATACCCCGTGATTTTTAATGACTTTTAAAATGGGTTATATTTTAAATTAATGGATTAATTGGATTTTATTATTAATTAATGCATTTGGGTTTTATCCGAATTGTGGATATTTAAATGGATGATTCTGAATATTACTTAAAGATATTTAGGTAATATATGAATGTGATGCCATTGATATGGCTGTGTGATATTAATTCAGTAATTTGGATTTTTAGTCGGACGCGGTATGGGACGTGTCGGGACTAATTTGTTAAATTAAAAAGGGAGTTTATTTTATATCGACCTTATAGTCATTTCGATCGCGTCGTTGCATCCGAAAGGGTTGAAATAGTCAGAAAAGTCTATCTGGACGTTGGTTTTGGGTCTCGGGTCATTTGGAAATGAAAAGACAACCCCAAAGGGCATATTGGTCATTTTTACAAGGGGGATGCATAGTGATTTCGAGTTTTGTCTTATTATAAATATTTGGAGATTAGTGTACGTAGGTTCATTTCATCTCTTCTACACAAAATTGAAACGTCATCTTCTTGAGAGAGTGAAAGGTTGCTTGGAAGAAGAAAAGCTTGCTTGGAAAGGAGGAGAACCAAAGGTAAAAGGTCACCACCACCATAACCACCTGTGTTATTCAACACCAAAGGATCAGATCTTCATTAGAGGCAAGTGTTTGATAATGGCAATCTAAGTTTGTATATTATCCATGTTAGAAAAATTATGAAAAAAGATGTTTTTACATGTTTGGAAGATGAAAATGTAGAGTTGTTTATGGATTTCTGGAAACTGAAAATATATAGGAAACAAACTCATGTTGTAGGTAGATAGTAATCCACAAAATAATCATAAATCTGTTGAGGAAATTATGAGAATCTATGGTGTGTTCTTGAAGATATCATATATATAATTTTTTGGAAAAAGAGGATAAACATATGCTTTTAATTCAATCTCTTAATGATTTTAGGATGTTTAGAGCATTAGAAATCATTTATATATGTTGATATATCATGTAGCAAGGTTTATAAGTCATTTGGGTTGTTAATATGAAGGTTTGATTGATAAAAAATGGTTAAACCCGTAGTTGCAGAAATGCAGAAAAACTAGGCTGCTACCTGAGTGATCGATCGATCGACCCCCTACCTTCGATCGATCGACCTCCCCAGAATTCCTAAAGTTGTTTCTTTTTAAATGTTGGTTCTTATCCCAAACCTTTTGTAGATCTTTGGTGATTATTAATTGGATATTATGGGACTTAGAGAAGATCAGTAAGCCCTAGATAATGTTTGAATTGATTTGATTGGGATTTAATTGATTAGAATGATGATAATTAAATTGAAACAAAATTTGGTTGCTAGATGCATTTGTTGGATTATAGTTGGTATTCATGAGTATTAAGGATAGGTCTAGTAGGGAAGATTTAATTTAACACCTGAGTAGCCTTAGGGTTACAATTTGAATATGAAGGACTGAGTTTAGTACAAGCGCTTAGAGGTACGACTCCTGGATAGAGATGGGAGTTTAGACCACATTTAGTTGAAAGAGGGGATGAGGTTATTCTGGTTGCGTATTTGAATTTGATTGACCTCCACGCTCGACAAAGTTAAGTAGTAGTGTATTGGAAGGGTTCCTTGTTTGGATTTCTCTTTGCGAGGCATTCCGCGCATGAACCTTAACGACGTCGGGAGTGGAGAGATGTTATAGGATGCGAGGATGTTAGTTTAGTTAATAAGTCATGATATTTAATATGTAGGATTTGGAAAATATAATGCTACGTATGGGAATTATCTTAGGGTAGTGTGATTACCTTATTGATATTATATTATAGGTATGATAATGCCTATTTAATTGATTGATGATTTATGTGTATGACATACCTAGCTTACTTGCTATCGATGGGGAGGTTTGCGCGTGAGGGCATTCATATCCTGATGAATATATGGGATATTTGATTTGTCGCTCAAGAACATAGGTCTATGAAAGACTTACCAGGGAGTTGATAAGTCCGCTGACTATTGGTACGTAGGTATGTGCGTCACCCATGGATACGAGAACTATGTTCGCCTCCAATTTGTATGTTGTTGTTTGTGGTTCGAGGAATCCTTACCGAACCTTTAGTCCCCTATTCGGCGACCAGTGATATTGGGACATGATAGCAGAGTAATGCATTGCACCGCGGCTATGACTCGGGGTTACGTATTATATATGTATATATATAATGATGAATTAAATGAATGTGTATATAGTGGTTTGATTAATCTACTGTGTGATAATTGTAGATAACGGTGAATTGAGAAAAAAAATTAAATTAAGTTAATGAATGTTTATTCTTATACATTTGAAAAGTTTAATTCATATTAATGATAAATGATTCATGTTAATGAGAAACGATTCATGTGAATGGGAAATGTATAAGAATGATTGTACCACGTATGGTATGGGACATACGGGGTTATGATATGGGAATAGAATCATATTATGGAATCAGTGAAGAGGAACCATTCACTCGGAGGTTAATAGGAAACGTTAAGTGTGCACTCTAGATGAGAGGTGAGAATAACAAGTGAGAGTATGGTTACTAACATGTACATAATAAATGCTTTATTGCACTT
This sequence comes from Sambucus nigra, assembly GCA_949130495.1. Classification (NCBI taxonomy): domain Eukaryota; kingdom Viridiplantae; phylum Streptophyta; class Magnoliopsida; order Dipsacales; family Adoxaceae; genus Sambucus; species Sambucus nigra. Next base: position 494,980,862 of record OX422209.1, on the reverse strand, counting down.
GTTAAATACTTGCTGTTTTCAAAATCATTTTCATATCGGGCTCTGACACGTTTCCTTGCATATTTTCTTTTCTATTGTACCTTCTATATCAGGTGTCCAACAACAGGGACGCCAACCTTAGAGAATTATGACGAGCTATGGAGCTATGGAGTATTGCTTAGACACCTATCTTCATTTGATTCACTGTGTTCTTTTATATAGGGCATGTCGCCTAGAGGAATTCAGTCATCTTTTCTATCTGAGTCAAATACTCTTGTATTCCTGTTGTTCTAATACATTTATTATTGTTGGGATTATGGTATTGGATTATTATGTGGGAATGTTTATTCCAATTGCATTTAAATTCTTTCGTGTTATTTATTCGGTTATTATGTTGTAGAATAAAATGTGTTGTGTTATTTGCAAACTAAAAAATGGTTTTTGTTGAAATTAAAATTTGGAAAGTTTTTAACACCAGCTTCATTGGTTATTGGGTGATTAGTTAATGTTTTCGATAGTGATGCTAAGAATGAGCCAACTCTATATTTTGTTTTAATTTGGTATGGGACTGACCACCCGGTATTTAATTAGGCGGGGTGTTACATAACGTACCTCCCAAGGTATGATGACGTATTTTGGGTTATCTAGGTTAATTATGGGTGTGTTGGGAATTGTGCCTCATCATTGAGAAGGTTTAAAAGGAACTTCTCTTTCTTTTTCCCTAGTTTTCCCTCCCATAGCTTTTCTACTACTGCAACTCTCTCAAGGCCTCTATTGTTGTGCTGGGACTCAAGGTTTTCTTTTCTTCCTAACCTATTCCTCCCTCACTCGCGATCAGCCAAGTATTGCCTTTGACCTTTCCGTTTCCATTTATGTTCTTTTCTTTTACAGTTTTAGTTTTTCGGTGATCTTTACCTCTTTTCGAAGAGGCTTTCTACCGCTGTTGAGTGGTTATAAGGTTAGGATTGTAGTGTTTGGGTAGTATTGGAGCTGTACCAGGCTACTCCGAGGTGGTTTTAGCCATAAATCCCCCTTTTTTAGGCCTTCCGGTGACCTTTCGATCATCTTCTCCGGTGACCTAGCTTAAGGTGTTCTTATTTAAAACCCTTAAATTTCTAACTTTCGATCTCTAGTTTGAGTAGCCCAAGTTGTTTTCCTGTTTATAATTTTTCCCACAAGTGTATTATCATCTTCCATATGCTCAGACCTTTGTACCAACTTATAGAAGAATTCCCATCTCTTCATGAAAAGACCTTTGAGAAGATTAGACAGATAGAGCTAGCCCAGGAAGAAGCTCGTAGGGCTGAGGCCTTTCCTCTCAGACCAATATTTTCTCCTCCTTTAAAGGTCATATACCCTGAGCCTATAGAGCCTACAGAGCCGGTAGAGGTTCCTGAACCAATGTCTGAGGATAACGCTGCTTCAGACCCAATGTCAACGTCTGAGGCTCGTAAATCTGTAGACTCTTTTTAGGAGGCTATGGATTATTCCCCTACGCATAGTGAGGTTTCGAAGGACGTCGAGGTTTCAAGAAGAGCCTCATCTCATAGAGAAGGTATCACTTCGCGTATATCTCCTTCCATAGAGATCGTAGGGCCCAGTATAGCAATTCCACCTCCCATTGATGCCATTCCGTTATCGACTGCCACCATGGTTGAATTTTCTAAGAGGTTTCCTGGTGGTGTGCCTACCACTCCCTAGGCCGACATTACTGTGGATGTTGATAATGGTGAGGAGAGCGAACTTGATTCCTCTAAGGTGGACAACATTGAGAGCACCGTGAACGAGTATGACCTTCTTTCTATCAGGCACATCTATTATATAGATTCTTCAATCATCCTTAGGAAGCCTCTGAAGGATGAGAGGACCTTCGATGGGAGAGATGGAGAAATCTGTGTTTATGAGCAGATATTTAAGTTGGACTTTCATCTTCCTATTCACCCAACCATCAGAGATATACTTTCCCATATAAATCTTGCCCCTTCCCAACTGTCCCCAAATGCCTGGAGGGTTATAATTGAGGCCATCATCCTTTAGAGGGTTTTTCACCATTTAGACCTTCCAGTTAGAGTTTTTACGGGCTATTACGTTCCCTCGTCTACTAAAAACCATCCCAGCTACTACTACTTCTTAGCTAGGAAATCAGAGAAGAAAATGCTTTTGGTTACCCAAACTTCAAATCATAACTGGAAACCTTGGTACTTCTTTATTTTCGGGGCGTGGGAATTTAGTTTAAATGAGGCATCTAGGACGTCGGTTTCGAGGACCCCTCTGAGATGGAGGAAGGTCTCCCTTAGTGCTAAAGCTGACCCTGGTCTTAGCCAGTATAATTATAAGAACATTGAGGACCTTCGCAATTTGGGCGAGAAAGGTTGTCTCATTAAATATAAACATCTGATGACCCCCTATTACCTTTCTCAGTCAGGTTTGGGGGGTGGTCCCCTGGAAGAGCTTCGTAAGTATTCATTTTTCTTCCCCAAGTTATACCTCTTATATTTTTTTTATCTCTGACTGACTAATTCAGATACTCGTCTTTTGCAGAGCGCCCAGCAGGTGTACCAGACGAGTTTTGGGAAATGTCGGCACCCAGTTTAGTGAAGCTTATAGAAAAGCGTGGTGGAAAGAGTGCACCACCACCGGCATCAAAAAATAACATCATCACCTCCAGGGCCAATGCTAATAAAAAGAGAAAGTCCATGACTGACCCGACGCATACGAGGCCGAGCAAAACCCAGTCCAAGGATCGTGTCATACCCATCTCTATAGACGATGCCCTGGATGCTCGTCTATCTTAGCTTAAAATCGGAGATAGATTAATCGGCCACAATCTGAAAGCTACCGATACTATTGGCATAATAATGACTGAGGAAGACAAGAATTTTCTACGTGCATTAGATGTCCCTTTATTAGCCGAGTTTTCTCTCCATAAGGCAATCCAAGTATTGGTTCTTTTCTCATTTGCATACAAGTACAACATCGGCTTTGTAGAAATTATAACTCATGTGTTCATACGTCTGATCTTCTTGTGTAGGGTGTTTTGTCTTTTCATCGTCTTGTTGATTAAACTTTGAAGAAGATCCCCCTTATAGAGAAGGGTAAGAAAGCTGAAAAGATTGTGGCCTCTGTAAATGCAGAGGTTGAAAGGTTGAATGGGATAATCAAGGAGAGGGATGGCCAGTTGTCTCAGCTCAAGAAGGATCACAGGAAGGCTCTGAAGGCAAAGGGAGATGTTCTTTAGTATAAGGTTGATGTTGCAGTCAGGGCTGCTTTATAAGATGTTACTGAGAAGACCATTGAGGACTACAAGGTCTTTGACGAATTTGTCAGCTTCGACTTTGAGTACCTAGAGAAGGGCATTAAAGTGAATGGGAAATGGTAAACTATGAAAGAGAACGAGTCCGAGAGCTTAACTGTATCAAACTTTATTGATCTCGAATTTAGAGACCCCCGATTCGCTCAAGCCTTGAAGGAAGTTGAAGAGGGTGATGCTGCTCTAGCTGAGATTGCTCCTCTAGAGGTCATAGAGACAGAGGACGCTACTCATCATGATGATGGAGTTGAAGTCACAAACGTCGTCCTTGACCAGACGATTAATGTTGTTGGTGGGTCAGCTCTCGCCGAGACATAGGTACTTTTGCTAGTGAAGCGTTTAAATATTTGTAACTTTGATGAACTTTTGTTTGTAATTCTTATTTTTATGTACTCTAATGGCTTGTTGACACTCTGGCTTGTAACTCTGAATACTTTTAATGATAATCATAATTAGCTCAACTTCTTCAGATTCTATTGCTTCATACGATGTTTTGTTTAAAATTTATATGTTGGTGTTGCCCTATATTTGTGATGTTTTACCAATTATTTTAACCAACTTAATAATGTTTTAAGTTTCAAGGTTACCAAATTATAATGTTTTACCTCATATTTTTTCACCAAATAATGATGTTAAAGGTCTGAGGTCACGAAATTATGATGTTAACCTCATATTTTCACCAACTTAATGATGTTTTAAGGTCTGAGGTCACCAAATTATGATGTTTAACCTCATATTTTTACCAACTTAATGATGTTTTAAGGCCTGAGGTCACCAAATGATTATGTTTAACCTCATGTTTTCACCAACTTAATGATGTTTTAAGGTTTGAGGTCACCAAATTATGATGTTTAACCTCATATTTTCACTAATTTAATGATGTTTTAGGGTCCGAGGTCACCAAATTATGATGTTTCACCTCATATTTTCACCAAATAATGATGTTAAAGGTCAGAGGTCACCCAATTATGATATTTTACCTTAAAATTTCACTAAATAATGATGTTTTAAGGTCTGAGGTCACCAAACTATGATGTTTTACCCCATATTTTCACCAACTTAATGATGTTTTTAAGGTCCGAGGTCACCAAATTATGATGTTTTACCTCATATTTTCACCAACTTAATGATGTTCTAAGGTTTGAGGTCACCAAATTATGATGTTTTACCTCCTATTTTCACCAACTTAATGATGTTTTAAGGTCTGAGGTCACTAAAATATGATATTTTACCTCATATTTTTTCACCAAATAATGATGTTAAAGGTTTGAGGTCACCATATTATGATGTTTTACCTCTTATTTTTTCACCAAATAATGATGTAAAAGGTCCGAGGTCACCAAATCATGGTGTTTTACCCTCATATTTTCACCAAATAATGATGTAAAAGGTCTGAGGTCACCAAATTATGATGTTTTACCCGCATATTTTCACCAACTTAATGATGTTTTAAGGTATGAGGTCACCAAATTATGATGTTTAACCTCATATTTCCACCAACTTAATAATGTTTTAAGTTTCAAGGTTACCAAATTATAATGTTTTACCTCATATTTTTTCACCAAATAATGATGTTAAAGGTCCGAGGTCACGAAATTATGATGTTAACCTCATATTTTCACCAACTTAATGATGTTTTAAGGTCCGAGGTCACCAAATTATGATGTTTAACCTCATATTTTTACCAACTTAATGATGTTTTAAGGTCTGAGATCACCAAATGATGATGTTTAACCTCATGTTTTCACCAACTTAATGATGTTTTAAGTTCTAAGGTCACCAAATTATGATGTTTAACCTCATATTTTCACTAATTTAATGATGTTTTAAGGTTTGAGGTCACCAAATTATGATGTTTAACCTCATATTTTCACCAAATAATGATGTTTAAAGTTTGAGGTCACCAAATTATGATGTTTAACCTCATGATTTCATGAACTTAATGATGTTTTAAGGTCTGGGGTCACCAAATTATGATGTTTCACCTCATATTTTCACCAAAATAATGGATTTTAAGGTCTGAGGTCACCAAGATAATGATGTTAATAACATATTTGCTACAACAAACATATCATCATAACCTTGCTATCTTTTCATTAACATCCTTTGTTTAAACTGATACATGTATTACAAAAAGATAAGAACAATTTCAACATCATAAGTAATATTTCTTTAAGTGATCGACATTCTAAGGGTTGGAGAGAGGTTCTCCTTCCATATTTTTTTGCCAGTAAGTACCAGGTACAACCTCATCAGTTACCCTATAAGGACCATGCCAATTAGGGTGGAGCTTATTTATTTTTTGCCACGTCTTCTTCAGGACTACGTCCCCCACGGCTATCGGCCTTGACTTTACCCTCTGATTGTATAATCTCGCAGTTCTATGTTGATATGTTGCCTACCTTATCTCTACATCCTCTCTTCTTTCCTCAATCAAATCAATATCGAGTCTTCTTTCTTCCCCATTCCTTTAAGGGTCATATGTCTGAACTTTATGAGTGGGAAGTCCTACCTCTATGGGGATGACAACCTCTGAGCCATAGGTTAACATAAATGGAGTTTCTCCTATTGGTGTCCTCACTATCGTCTTGTAGGCCCAGAGCACAACATGTACCTCCTCTATCCATCTTACTTTGGCCTCTTCCAACCTCTTTTTTATCCCATTAAGGATTTCTAGATTTGTGACCTCAGTCTGACCGTTTGCCTGGGGTCAGCCAGGAAAAGAGAAGAACTGCTTGATTCCCCCTCTTTCGCAGTATTTTTCTAAGGATATGTTCTTGAATTGAGTTCCATTATTTGAGATTAGGGTGTTTGGAAGACCATACATGCATATGATATTCTTTCAGATGAACTGGAAGGCCTTCTGCTCAATTATTGTGATCATTGGCTCAGCTTCTACCCATTTGGAGAAATAATCAAATGCCACTATTAAGAATTGATAGTTGTTTACAGCTCTTGGCAGGGGTCCTACAAAATCAATGCCCCATACTGCAAATAGCCAAGGGGAGTTGATTGAAGTCAGAGGTTGGTGAGGCTGATGAGGGATGGTGGAGAACCTTTGGCACTTATCAAACTTCTTCACATACGCGGCTGCATCTTTGTCCAAGTCGGCCACTGGTACCCCTAACTAATTATCCTCTTAGCCAACGACCCTCCTCCTATGTGACTAGAATAAGAGCCCGCATGCGCATCGTGCAAGATGTGAGGAACCTCTGAAGGTGGACACATCTGAGGAGAGGGAGCAGGAATCCCTTTTTATAAAGGACATCTCCTACAACTGAGAATTTAGCAACTCTGAATCTCAGCTTTCTCCTTTCTAACTTTGACTCTGGTAGTGCTCCCTCTCTGATGCATCTGATAAGGGGATCCATCCATGAGGATCCCATACTCAGATTTAGGCAAGGTCTAGCAACCTCTCCTTCTTTGTTGGTTGGCCTGAGCAGAATCTCAACTGGCACTGTTCTCCTTATGTCTGTCCTTGTTGTTGAGGCCAACCTTGTGAGCGCATTCGCTCGGATATTATCTGTCCGAGGTATCCTCTTCATCTTAACTTCCTTGAAGCTTTCTAGCATCATCCTCACCCTCTTCAGGTATCTATCCATCCTTTCATCTTTGGCCTCATATACCCCCAAGATTTGGTTCACGACTAACCTGGAGTCACTGTGGACTAGGAGCTAGCCGACATTGAGGGTTTTTGCCAAAGAGAGACCTTTTATTAATGCCTCATACTTTGACTCATTGTTGGAAGCTTTGAAGTTGAATCTCAGTTCATATTCAATATCGGTACCATCCGATGCTGACACCATTAGCCCTGCTGCACTTCCGCTTTCACAAGACGACCCATGAATGAAGAGGTTCTAGATGGTTTCATATAAAGAGAAGTTACCCTAGACTAGGGTCCCCTGCTTGAAGAGGTATCTCTCTTCTTCATTCTCAACTGTTCACTGCTTGACTATGCCTGTCTCGGCCTCATCTGATGTTCGGTCGACGTTTCCCTCTTCTGTCTTATGTGCAGCCTCTTGATTAATCTTAACCTCGGCCTCATCCCAGCTAAACTCGACCATGAATTTCGTAAGTGCTTATCCCTTGATGGCAACCCTGGGTTGATAAACAATATCGTATTCCCCCAACTCGATTGCCCACGACATTAGCCTTCCTGACTTCTCAGGCTTATGGAGGACCTGTCTGAGTGGGGAGTCAGTGAGGACGACCATAGAGTGGGATTGAAAGTATGGCTTCATTTTCTAAGAAGCATGTATCAAATCATAGGCTAACTTTTCAATCTGAGGGTACTTCTGCTCAGGCCCTTGGAGTGCCTTACTATTGAAGTACACTAGTCTCTGCACTTCATCCTTTTCTCTTACTATCGTAACACTGATGGCTGACTCTGAGATAACTAATATACATATAGCTTGTCACCCTGAATTGGTCGGGATAATAGTAGGGGAGAACTAAGGTAAGACTTGATCTCTTTATAAGCAATGTCATATTCCTCGTTCCATCCGAAGGCCTTTCTAAGAACTTTTAAAAAAGGAAGACACTTATCTGTGGCTCTTGAGACAAACCTGTTAAATGCAACAACTCTTAAGATTAGCCTCTGAACATCTTTGATAGTTCTAGGTGTCTTCATTTCCAGCAAAGCCTTGATCTTCTCAGGTTTAGCCTCTATTCCCCTTTGGTTGATGATGAATCCTAGAAACATTCCTGCTCCTACCCCGAAGACACATTTGGTGGGGTTGAGCTTCATTCTATATTTGTACATGGTGTCAAAAGTTTTTTCAAGGTCGGCCACATGAGTATCGACCTTCAGACTGTTCGTCAGCACGTCGTTCACATAAACTTCCATAGATTTACCGATATGATCTTCAAACATCTTATTTACAAGACGTTGGTAGGTCTCCCCTGCATTCTTCAGGCCGACGGGCATGACCTTATAGTAATATATCCCCTTGTCTGTGATGAATGCTATGTTCTCTGAGTCTTTTGAATTCATGAAGATCTGATTATACCCGGAATACGCTTCTATGAATCTCTTGAGCCCATGTCTTGCTGTGGCATCCACCATCTTATCAATACGAGGCAGGGGGAAACTGCCTTTTGGGCAAGATTTGTTTAAGTCAGTGAAATCTACACACATCCTCCATTTCCCATTAGCTTTGGGCACAATGACAGTGTTAGATAACCACTCAGGGTATATGACCTCTCTAATGAACATGGCCTCTTCCAGTTTTTTAACCTCGTCTCTGATGACATCATACTTTTCTCTTGAGTATACTCTTCTTCTCTTCTTGATGGGCTTGTCATCTTCTACAACATTGAGTTTATAGCACATAATCTCAGGATCAATACCTGACATGTCTACATGGCTCCAGGTAAAAATACATTGTCTCTTCTTTCATTGCTTCACTAGTTCCTCCTTGATCTCAGACTTTAGGGCTTTGCCGATTTGGATTGTTTTTTCCGGCTCATCCTCATTAAGGATGATGGATTCTACCTTATCAGTGACCTCTCCCTTTTTTAGCTTTGTTTCATCCGTAGGATCAAGTGTGTCCATATTGTACGTGATTGTTTCCCTCTTATGAGCCTCTTTCTCTTCTACAGAGTTGAAGTAGCATTCACGTGTTGATGTTTGGTCACCTTACACTTCCCCTACTCCATAAGGAGTCAATAATTTTAGCATTTGGTGGACCGTTGAAGGCACGGCCTCAAATTCCTTGAGGGTTACTCGTCCTATGATGAGGTTGTAAGCTGAGAAGACGTTTTCATCCATCACAAATGAATTAATCTTTTTGGTCAACCTCTTAGGCCATTCATCTCCCATTCTAACATCCATTTTATACATACCCAATGGCTGAACCTTTTCACCACTGAATCCAATCAAGGGATGATGATAAGGGACAAGCCTAGCTTTACTGAGGCCCAGGCTCTTGAAACAGGGCCAAAACATAACGTCTGCAGAACTACCCCCATCAACGAGGATCCTCTGAACTTCACACCCATGCACCCTTGTGGTGATGACTAAAGGGTCATCATGGGGATCTAAGATACCCTTGAAATCAAGTCGTGAGAAGCCGTCCATGAGGGTGTTCATATATACCTTCTTTCTCTTCTTACGTTTAACTTTTGTACATGCCAAGTTCATGACCTCAACTTTGGTCACTGCTCTGGCCTCCGCCACATGAACCTTGCGATCAGCTACCTCTGAGTCACCCCCTACTAGTCCTCCATATGTAGTGTTCATATTGAAAGAGATCATACCAATCCTCTTCACTGGGATATTGTCATCTTTTGGTGGGAGGTCAAGGTCATCGTTATCATCATTTGAGTTATCAGCTCTTTTGGCAGGGGCGTCTTCCTGACATCTATCATTTTTTTTCTTTTTAGGGTCGTCTCTTCCCCCTTATAAGCTCTACCATCAACATACTTTCTGAGCTTTCCAGACTTTAACATTTTCTTAATCTCGTCCTCGAGGGCGAAACACTTGTCAGTTAGGTGGCCGTGATCTTGATGGAACTCGCACCATAGATTCTTATTTCTCTTGTGTGGAGGAGACTTCATCTTCTCTGGCTATCTCAGGGATCTATCATTCTTTATTTCGTTGAGGATGAAAGTTAAAAGAGTGTAGTGTGCAAACTTGTCGTCTACAGTCCTCTTCTTTCCATCCTTCTGCCTTTGAAATTTCCCATTGCTACTTCTATTCTCATCCACATACTTCGCAGCCATTGCTTCTTTTGCGGTCATGACCTTTCCATCTGTTGCTAACAACTCGTCCATAGACTTAGGAGCATCTTCAGCAAGCTTCCAAAGTAGCTTTCCCTTATGAAGCCCTCCAATAAGGGCTGTCATGGCTATGCTCTCTTCATAATCTTCTACGTTCAATTTTTCCTTGTTAAACCTCGCCATATAGTCTCTGAGGCTTTCATTCTTCCCTTTCATTACATAAAGCAAGTGAGCCATCTTCTTTTGAGGTCTTACCCCAAAACAGAAGTTGTGAATAAATTGCTTGGCTAAACCTTTAAAATTTTCAAAAGAATTTTTAGGAAGAGAAGTGAACCAGATATGTGTGCTTAAAAAGATCAGCACCTCATCTCATCAGAGATTGAATAAATGTCTGCTGCAGATTGATACATTTCGATATGATGGACTGGGTTTGTACTTCCATCGTACTTGAAAGACACCACTAGAGGTTTAAATTTGGAAGGGGTTGGGAAGTTAACAATCCTTGCCACAAAATGGTGAGCCCTCTGAGTACCTCCTCTGTAATGGGTCTCGGCTTTTTATGAGGTCCCCTATTTTCTCTTCAAGCCTTTTAATGGAAAGGTTCCATGGTTTAGCAACATTGGCCTAGACGAGGTTGTCACTCGCCACCTCCAGAGGGTAGACTGAGGGTTCCCTAGCTACCGCACAACATCGGTTGTTAACCTCCCCCTAACCATAGTCTCAGCCATGTGGGGGTCAGCCATGATAAGGCCGATGATCACCACCTTCCCTTTATGAGCCAGCTATGCTTCTTGACCTGGATAGCCTCTACCTCAGATTATTAACTGGGCCAAGCCTTTCAAGGGTCGACCCTCTACTTAAGCGATCAAAAGCTGACCCTCTCTACCGTGCATCACCATCTCGCATTTCACACTGACCTCGGCTCTGCTGTATAGGACGTACAATATCGTTTGAGACCTCATACGACTCCCAACAGTCTATCAAGGCATCCTCTGCCTCAATGTAATCGTACCTATCCTCAGGGTAAGGGTTTCCTTTCCTCCTCAGTCATAAACGCCTAGGGTCAGCAACATCCCTTCTCCGCTAAGAAGTAGGTTGGTCCTTTCGTGGTGCCTGGGGTGGTACCCTGGTCTCATGCTGTGGCTGAGAAATCGCCGGAGTAATCATATCCGATGAGACCCCAGGTGGTCTCATTATTATGTCCTGGTTTAGCTGGGTAAATTTCTCCCGCATCACTTACTGAGTTTCAGCTAAGGACTTCAAGGTTGCTGCCACCTCATCCATCTCGGACTGGGGTAGTGCCTGGATGGAACTTGGTCCTCCAACACTAGATGGTGGAGGAGGCAGTGGTAACTCTAGTACTATATGCTTGAGCTTTGAATAAAAGGATTATAGAGCTTGGAAACCATAAGGGGCCTCTTTCAAGGGTGAAACATCTCCACGCGAAGGGTGAGGCCTGGTTCACCATCAGAGTCTCCATTGAGGTTAAGCAGCAAAAGAGGAAGAGATGAATCTTCTCGTTCCTATAGACGAAGCTAAAATGATGATGTTGTAAACAATAACATCGATATAAGGTGTTGATAAGCTCAAACTAGCAATAACAATGGTAGCATAAAAGTAAATATCTAATAGAGGGAGGTGAGGAGAAGAGGAGGAACACTAGTATATAAGTGGTTCAGCCTATCTGACCTACGTCCACTGTGAGGGTGTTAATAATTTCACTAGATGAAGGCACTAATGTCCATAGATACAATCTCTCAAGCTTTCTCTCTCTACTATGTAAACAAATAAAGTTTCAGCTAGGGTTGCAATTATCGATCCCTTACAATGTAGGAGAAGACAAGTATATATCGTGCTAGTGGGAGGGGGTGTAGTGTACCCCCAAGCATGTAATGAGCATGTATATGAGAATTGAACCAGTGTCTTGTTAACACCTGGCAGATCTTAAGTAGATAATGATGACTAAATATTCCATCACGTGAGGGGAATGATTTAGTTATAACTTCCTTGTCCACGTATTCCAAGTCTTTTATGTGTTTGCATGTGCTCGGACTTGTGGCATCATTGGCAATAACCTCAGCCTGGCTGAGTACGAGATTAGTGAAGATGGATATTGTTGATTTGTCCTGTCAATCATCAGTATGACCTCGGTCTGGGAGACTGGCCGAGGTTAGGTTGCAACGTCAACTGAGGCAGAGTACGATGTTGGAAATAGCTTAACCCCACAGGATGTTATCGACCTCGGATGCCGTCCAACCGAGCTTGGTCAATGAGGAGCCAAACATCCAGGAGACGACCTTCTTGATGACAATTTTAAACTTCCTGTCAACTCGGCTGTGAGATAGGCCGAGGTTAGTGTTCTTGAGTACGAGGGTACACTTTGGGCATATCATATCATGTGAGACATTGCTTCAAGCTTTACCTTATATTTGTGAAATCAAGAACTACAAATTTCAATATAAGATGTGATTTCATTTCCAAAAAAAATCGGAAGTCTTTTATATGGCTGAACCATTTGAAATGCAGTCTTTACTTTTTGTTCCACACTAAGATTTGGTCTTTTTCTAAGTTATTTCAACAAACATTTAATGTGAAATGAATTTCTCTATCATTTGATATAATAGATCCTTGATTACATTACCCAGACTTTCAAAATTAAATCTAAACATAATGATCTTATAAAGTTGGCGCAACCTTCGTCGGAACGGCCTTAGTACTGTTTTTTTATTTACCGAAGAGGGATGGACCCCCTCCCCCCCACCCACATTTTATAAATATAAGATGGAGAAAAAGCCTCTCCGAAGCTTACAAACCCAAACAACCTTGATTCCTAGAGGTTGGGACCAATACTCTAGAAAAAATAACGATAAGTATGGGATTTTATCTAAACCCCGTTTACATAAATATAACTTGAAAATAAATATGGGGATTTTTCTTATCCCCGTTTACATCTTTTTTATTCTATGTATAATTTGAGGAGTGTGAAGTCTATCCAGCTTAAACAAACCTTTTACCAATCTAAGGAGCGAGCTATAATTCCAATACAAAGAATCAATATTGGAAATTGAAGCCCATGAGGCTAAATGATCAGCATCTAAATTTGATTGTCTCCAAACATGATTGAATGTCGCATTTTCAGAGCATTGGACATCTTGAATCATCTTTTTAGTTTGCCAATGAGGTTTATACTTTTTTAAAACCACATCGACCAAGAGCTTGCAATCAGATTCCACTATTACTTTTTGAATATTTAATTGAGAGATAAATTTCATTCCTTCTATTAGAGTCAAACTTTCTGCAAAAAATGAGGATTGTATTCCAATAGATTTTTCAAACCTTGTTATGAAAGACCCATTGGAATCTCTAATCACCCCTCCTATACCACTTTTTCCTGGATTAGCTTTAGATGGACCATCAATGTTTAACTTAAAAACTCCCCATGAGGGATTAGTCCAATAACATTTTATAATCTGCATAAACTTAGGTCTAACTTTAACTTGAAAACAATTAGTAATTTGAAGATCTTCAGAGCTAGGAGTATCATAGAGATTTATATTTTGGAGAAGGGAAGAATCTAAGAAAATTATTTGATGAATAATATAATTAACATAAGATTTTGATTTTTCAAAAACCAATCTATTTCTAGCCTTCCATAATTCCCAAAAAATAATTGTAGGAATTATGGAAAAAAGGATATTTTGATAATATTTTTTATTTTTAATCATCCACTAAGAAAATAGCATAGCCCTGCAAGAAATATTGTTAGGAGTAACTTTGAAAAGCGATGAGAAGTAGTTCCAAACTTCTTTAGCTATTTTACATTCTAGCAAAGCATGCTTACCACTATCTTCTTCGGCTAGACATTCTCTGCAAACCGGAGCTAATCTTATACCAATTTTTTGAATTTCAGTCTCGAAAGGCACATAATTGTTTAATAATTTCCAAATGAAATTAGAAATTTTAATGGGACAATCTTTAGACAAGTTTATTTTCCAAGTGAGAGAAGTTGGATTATTCTTTCTACATATCTGGTATGCTTCTTTCAATGAAAATTCTCCAATGATGGATGGGAACCGTATTTGATTCTCGAAGTCAATATGCTCACCAACTATGCTAGATGTAGCTTTTATTCTTCTAAAGGTTGTAGATCCAAAATTTAAAAGCATTCTACTATGATAGTTGGATCTCATAAAAGAAACCCAAATACCTTTATCAAATAAAAATTTCCAATACAATTTCATACTAGAAGCATTGATAATATCTTCCAAACTTCTAAAATTTAATCCTCCTTCTTCAAAAGGAAAACACATGTCTTTCCATTTAGACCATTGGTATGGCTTATCTTTATTGACACCTCCTCAATAAAATTTAGAAAAAATATTATTCAATCTTTTTATTATAATTTTAGGAGGGCTAAGAACATAAATTGTGTGAACTGGGACGGATAATAGGACACTTCTAATTAGAGTGGACCTACCAGCTTGAGAGATTAACTTAGCAGACCAAGAGTTGAGTTTCTCTCTAATTTTGTTCATAAGATCAGAAAACTAAGACAGCTTATTTCTCCCTTTATTAATATAGCATCCTAAGTATTTCATAGGAAGAGTTTTAATAGACAATCCAGAAATGGTTCCAATATTATGTTTTCTAGAATGGGAAAGTTTTTTATCAACAAAAATAGAGCTTTTAGAAATGTTTATAGATTGACCTGAAGTTTCTTCATAGGTTTTAAGCAACTTAGTAATAGCCAATAAACTTTTCTTATTCCCATTGGAAAAAATTATAATATCATCAGCATAAGCCAAGTGAGATATCAAATTACAGTTCCTAGGATGAGAAAAGGGAGTAGCTTGATCATTTATGAACAAATTATCAATATTCCTACTTAAATATTCAGCAGCTATAATAAACAAGCTAGGAGACAGAGGGTCTCCTTGCCTAATCCCTCTAAAAGATTGGAAGAAACCGTTACTTTTCCCATTTATGAATATAGAGAACCAATTATTAGAAATTAATCTCCAAATCATATTAATGAACGTTTCATTAAACCCAAATTTTCCCCAAGCTTGACATAGGAAAGGCCAATACACTTTATCATAAGCCTTTTCCATGTCTAATTTAATAATAACATTGTTCCCACAAACTTTTTTCCTATAGTTTGAGCTAATTCATGAGCCAAAAGAATGTTATCATGAATACTTCTACCCTTAACAAATCCAGATTGGTTAGGAGATATTATAATAGGAAGAACATAAGATAATCTCTCATTAAGAATCTTAGAGATAATTTTATTAGAGAAGTTGCATAAACTTATAGGTCTGAATTGAGAGCAAGTAGAAGGAATAACTACTTTGGGGATAAGAACTATGTTAGTAGCTGACCAACTTTTGGGGATTTCAGCTCCAACAAAGAAATAATGACTTGCATTTATCAAGTCATGTTTAATTATATCCCAAAACTTTTGATAAAATTCTCATCCATACCCACCAGGGTCAGGAGAACTAGAACGATCTATATTTTTGATAGCATTAAAAATCTCTTCTTCAGATGGAAATTCAGTGAGTTTTATATGGATCTCTTCAGTAATAGATTTATCAATAACACTTAAGAAAGAATTGTTAATAGTAATAAGAACTAATTTCCAGATGTTCTGAAAGGGAGATATAAACATATTATCAATTTCCTCTTGTTTATCAATCCAATTGTTTTGGGAATCTTTGATCTTAGATATATTCAACCTTCTATGACTTGTATTTACTAAAGCGTGGAAAAGATTAGTATTCAAATCCCCAAGTTTAAGACATTTTTATGAATTTTTTGGAACCAAAAGCATTCCTCCCTTTGTAATGAGATATTCAACTTATCTTTAGTTTCAAATAATTCAGTTCTAGTAGATTCAATGGGGTTATGTTCAAAAGACTGCTCCTTAATCATAACTTCATCTTCTAGATTACTAACAGATTGAAAAACATTTTTGAACTCTTCTTTGTTCCAAACTTTAAGTTTAGCTTTAAGAATTTTTTATTTAATAGAAAATTTATTCATTGGGGGGGGGGGATGTATATCATAGCTCCAAGATTGCTGAATAATATCTTGCACATTAGAATGAATACACCACATAGATAAGAATTTGAAAGGTCTAGGATAATCGTCAGTTGTACTTTTAATAGACAAAAGTAAAGGACTATGGTCAGAGCATGTCTTATGTAAATGAGATATGGTAGATGAGGGAAATTTGTTAAGCCAATGGATATAAACTAGCCCTCTGTCTAGTCTACAAAAAATAGTACCATGTATTCTGTTGCTGGTCCATGTAAACCTAGACCCTATGTAACCAAGGTCAGTAAGAGAGGATGTTGTAATCATATCATTAAAATCCTCCATAGAATTAAACTTTATCTCAGTTCCACCTATTTTTTCATCCTCTTTAGCAACAACATTAAAGTCTCCTATGATAAGCCAAGGAAGATCAGTGTTTTTTGAGGTTGACTACAAAGATCAGACCATAAACTTCTTCTTTCAATAGCAGTGCACTTGGCATATATTAATACCAGGAATATAGTAGAGTTTAAGAACTCTAAATCTACTTTTAGACAAAGTAACTAATCAGTGTTACATGTAATAATAACTTTTAAGTCATTTTTCCATAGGAACCATATTTTATTTTATATATTTGAGGCACTATAAGGGAAATTCCACTTAAGTTTATATTTTGTTATCTTATCAATTCCAACTTTAGGCTCTAATAAAGCAATAGAAGGTAACTTATATTTTTTAATAAGGTTTTTCAAACTTCTATTTGTTTCTTTATTAGCAACACCCCTAATATTCCAGCAAATGAAATTCAGCATTAAACTGTATAATAATAGTTTAAGGATGAACACTTACCTGAAGCTCTGGTGATTCTTCTGTAGAGAGGGTCATGAGGAGCTTGTTTAATAGGAATACCTTGTTTTGAGATCTTGGCGGGAACTATAGAGATGTAAAGACCTTTCTTGATTTTTTCTTTTTTTCTTGAATATCCTTCCACTTTACATCAAGCCAACTAGCAAACAATTGCAACTCATCAATCATTGGAGTCTGTTTTATAGAGTCATCAATATCTGATAAATTATCCTTCATACATGATGGATGTTTCTCTAATGGAGGTAATTTAAAAGATTTAGGAGAAAGTTTAATTTGTTTAACAATTAAAGTCTCCTCAGTATAGAAGTTTTGAGAGAACAATAACCCCTTCTGTACTAGCTTTTCCCCAACTTCTAATGAGTTATTTTGATAATCTTGGTCCTCCTTTTTTGGATTGGAAATTACTTCATCTTGAATAATTTCAAACCTATTAGAGAGACTAGTTGGTTGAGACTCTACCATTCTTGATTCTAAAGGAATTGGAGTAACCTTAGCTGCAGTAACAAGCAGTATGTCATCTATTTGAATTACGGCAAAACCTTTAGGGTGGACATTTTCAGCAGGGACATGATTATTGTCCTTAGAATCATCTTGATTTCCCAATTTCTTTTGAGGACTCTTTAGCACTACTTTCTTTGTCTTTAATTGAGGAAATTTGATCATACACTTGCTTTCAGAATGACCTTGTTTCTTGCAGAATTCACTAAATGAAGGAAGATTTTCATATACAATAGGCTGCCAAAAACCAGAGTTACCAAAACTTATCCAAATTCAATTAATTCTTTCTATCATAATGTTTATTTCCACACAAACTCTTGCTAAACTTGGTATGTATATGGAAGTTGTTAATGTATCCAATTTAAGAGGTTTCCCAACTAGTTAGGCAATAAAGTAAAAAGATGATTTCGCGTAGAGATGTAATGGAATTTTGGGTAGCTTGATCCATACTGGAACAATAGGACTTTCTTCATCAGGTTTGAAATCAATTGATCACTTAAAAGTTCTCATTGGATACTTCCCAATGTACCAGAGGTCTCTAAGCCAAAGTCTGACAAAATCTTCTTCACAATTTAGTCTTAAAAGAATGTGTTTAGAATAAAGAAGCCCAATGGAATATGCAGATTTCAGAGAAATTTTTTTAAAGATTTTTCGAATAAACTCAATTGGGGTCTCCCATGAGAGAATTTCCCCCACAACTAAGTGTTTAAATGGTTCAGTTAGGGTTTCAATGTCTTCTTGGAAGAAGATAACAATAGACTCTCCCTTAAACGTGGTTGGGTTCTTCAATTCCAGTTCTTTTAATTATTGATTCACGAGGATACTTACAAAGGGCTTAGACCATACTGAGTTAGGATAAGGTGGTTTAGGGGGAATCGTGGTTACGATTATAGGTTGTGACATGGTTTCGACAAAAGGAGAAGGAGAATTCTCCCTAATTTCTTGGAGGTTTCTTGGAGAAAGTGCTCATCAACTTCTCGCAATTGGGAGTATTTGATCACAAAATTAACTTAGTATATTCTTAGTACTATGTTGACTAAACACTCCATCTGGTATCATGTCTGCATTATATAGCGACATCGCCTGATATTAAGACGACACTACACCTTTTGGTGCATTATAGTAAACCTGCATCGACATTGAACTATCGTAAGCTATCTGAAAGTCTCTTGTATTCATCACTCCATTAGTTACCTACTGTACCATTCCAAACCCTTCTAAATATTACACCATCGGCTTGATCTTCGGTGGTGGCATATGTTTTATTACAAAGCCTAAAAGTGTTATTGTCTATTTTTTAACTAATAAGTTGAAATGACTAAATACTGACAAATGGTTTAATCAAAACCATTTTATTATTGACATTGTAGATCACATATACCTGATAACCTAAGCTTATTTGGCTTTAAAGGTTTCATCTACTCTACTAATTCTTCTTCTTATAGAAAGTCCTCTACCATGGTATGACAAAATGTAAGAAACGTGTTAGTAATCAAGGGGGATATGCCACTGCTTAAGTGGAATTGCTCACACCAAACCCCAGAAAATAAAATCCAAGAATAATTGAATCAGAGAAACATGAGAGTCTTTCTATTTTCTGCAACTTATTCATCATAAGATAAAAGCTGCTTTTTATTTAATGAAGTTAATCATTAATGTTCTTCTCCTTTGAACGCATCTCATAAATAATCCATCCATTCTATACGGTCATCGTGCATCCCAATATTCTTCCAAATAAATGAAAATCCAATTAGATGCTATATGTAAGTTGATTATGATTTTAAAACTGTAAACATATATGAGTATTTTAGCAGCACATCATAGGCAATGAATTTTGACATTTCATATACCGTTATATATATATGAATGTATAACTTGGAAATCCTGCAGTTACCTATATTTTGAGCATTGCATAACGGTCCCTTAAAGCTCATCGTAAGTTTTTTGCATTCCAAAATTATCTGATGAGTCATCTATGACCATTGCCTACATTAATTTGGTTGATGAATGAAAATATCAACCTAATAGTGCTACAATAGCATATATCAACAATTAAAATAAAATTTAGTTGTGTAATGATTGCTAGTATATGAAACATTCGAATGACTTACCTCTATTTTACTGTTGATTCTGGATGAGATGAAATCTTTTTAGTGTTGACATATAGATTTTGAGCAGTCTTGCTATTATATGATGGTCTTGAGTTATTGTGTAGGATATATAAAATAATCGATCAAATCGTAAATTATTACCGAGGTGTATACAATTTAAAGTTTGGCGTTTTCTTACATAGTAGCAATGCTAGTGTATGGCAGATAAGTCAATGAAATTGACTATAGTTGAATGATTTCATGTGGGCATATCCTATTGTCCACTCTCCATGAGTGTGTTGATTGAATGCTCATTAATATATTTCTGAAAATTGACTACTGAATAAGTTTTGTTAATATATGATCGTTAGACATTGATTATAAAGTTGTTTAGGCCATACCTGTTATGTATTTTTTGTCATTATAGATTCTATTCATGAAATCATAGGGCATTCGTAAAATAAGGAATATTTCATCTAGTCTTGTATTAATACACCTTTCTCCAATATAATAATTCAGATTATGAAAGCTAATTAAATAGCCAAATCCAAAGCGGTTTAATAAATCGAAACAATCTTCTCAACAATATAGTCTTAAATGATTGTAATATAAATGCATAAAGAGGCCTCAATCAGAATTGTTGGCTAACAAAGTGCAGGTGAAATTTGTTTGAGATAAGTTTCTTTTGTTGATCCTTTATTTTTCGCTTATTTGTATTATGGTCGATCAACGTCATTTCTTGAACCGTTGCCCTCATTATTTTGTGCAAATTGAAAGAGTAAGTTATTAGATGGATTTTGAGTGAAGACAAGGAATTTTTATATAGTGTCTATATTGTAAATAACATTTTATTGTGTAGTAAATGAAATTTTATAATTTGATTACCGGTGGTATTTATTTTTTTTAAATTCATGAAGAGTATTCTCTAAGTCAAGGTTAATGAATGGTGACTACACAATAGAATAAAATATAAAAGTTAAATGTAGTTTAAATGTTTTTAATCGTATTTTACTACATAATTGTTTATAAAATTTTAGGAATAATAAATACTCACTCAATATCTAGACCTCTGTATTTTTTATTTGGAGACTTTGTGTGGAAATCTATGTTGTCATTAGACATACTTGATAGTGATGGCAATGTTCTCTTTTGTCCCTGCTTAGTGAAGGGTATGAGTATATTTTTTTTTTAATAATTGAAAGAAATATTGTTACCAAATATAGGTTATTTACTTGGGATTGATACATTATTGATGGATAATCATTGTTGAATGTATCTTCGTCGATGGTTTTTATTATTGTGTAAGAACGGGACCCATGCTTGAAATTATAATTGTCAACCTTGAGTTTGAAATTGTACGTCTTACCCACTATATTATTGATCAATGTGGATATTTTGTTATTATCTTGTTCCTGTAATATTGATGGTTTGATTAATTTTAGAATTATAAATTGAAGTCATATGTTGTTATATATATGTCATTACCCTTTCAATGTTGCGCGTAGCTATGTAACAAGGATATGAAGTATCTTATCTGCTTCCTTATCGAAAATGTCAAAAGTTTTTATACCCATTGTGTCCTGGACTTCTACACTCAGGCAATACTTGTGTTACAAAAATGTAATTAGTTTATGTTTTGTTCTTAATAATTATTAGTCTATATTACTTCTTACCTTAGTTTACAGAATTTTGGTTCAATGTTCCAATGGTCCCACCAAAATGTTGTAGACATTGGGTTACACTTTCTATTACATTCCGTGCATGATAAGTAGAACCAACCATATTGTGTATCCACGTCAATGATCTTCACTATGCATAAAATGAACATTGGCTATATATTGATTTTATGTTAGTTTTATGTTATAATATAATTATTTAATAAGGAATGAATATGTTAGAATAATTATGTAAAATTAAATACCTCCTGTTGTGCACTGGTTGTGATGGACAAAATCTCTTCAATTCATTTTAACTCTGATTGGTGTTCAGTTGTTGGAGGAATTTTTGTGATGTCCATAGATGTTATTCGAGCACTGTAACATGATTTAAATGTTTGAAATAGGAACATTTGTATATTATAATTGACAGAGTTATTAAAAAATGTATAATGTGTTACCGTTCCTTCTATGATGAAACTTTCGGTATGTCTAGATTGTTGTAAACCTTGCTTGTATTTGTAGTGGAGATCGAGTAATTTCCTGGTAAAGAGGATAATTGAGAATGTTTATAACTATATTATAATGAAAATATACAAGTAATTATGTAATTAAATATCAGAGTTAAATGCGTGTTTAAAATCTACAAGCGGGATAGGAAATTTACCTTGGAATAACTTAACAGTTGTGGATCAGATGACTATGATGATCGGTGATGATATGTTTTTTAAAATCTCATCATACAAATCATGTGCATAATCGGCCACAACGCTATTTGTAGTTTGGCCTCACTGCATTTGTATAATTTATTAATCATATGTATTTATAAATGCAATTATATTAACGTACTAAGATATATAATAACAGTTTACCTTTGGTCTTGTATTTGAATAACACATTTTTAATCACACTTCCCCTCACTAATTGATCTTCGATATCGCTCATGTTGATCAATAATCCTACTATGTCTATCTACAGTTAAAAAAAGATAATTTAGATGAGTATAAATATAAGTTTATCATGTATCTAAGTGTTGATATAAAGTATTTTATTCTAACCAGATAGTTGGTTGTTGTCTGTTCTTGGTGCGACTTTGTTGAAATTGAGGAATTCAAATTGATGCCTTCGAATGCTTGGGTAATTAGTAAATATTGCTTTGACTAAGGTGTTGGGTAAGAAGTAGATCTTGTATTTGGGTGTTACCACCTTGTTGTTAGTCTTGTTATCCACAACGATGAATGTAGATATTGTGTAAATTTCCCCCTTATCCAGTAATTATTCGAACTATTCAATTAATTTCTTCCTTATGCAAGCATGGATATGATCTCCCTATAAAAAGAAAGAAATGTGTGTAAGTTAAATGTTTGGTATAATATAGAAATTTAGGTAGGTTATAGATATACAAAGTGGATACACTTTCGTCAAGTGGTATCAGGTCAGTGCTCAAGACCTCATTATTTGCTTTGTTATTACAAGGCTTCCATTTTCTTAAAACCCGAACCTAAATTGTCCAATCCATCCATTTATTTTGAAGGTCCTTAATTAATGTCACCTTGCTCATAATTTATGGATGGTTGGCCTGTGATTGTAGTAAGCATCATTTTAGTTAATCAGTAAGTTTAGAATTTAAATATATGAAATTAATTTTAATGTTTCAATTAAGTTTAACATACTTTTATTTAATGAATTGAATACTTCTTTGAAGAGAACATTTTTATCTTGTTGTATTGGTCAGAGTTATCTAACATTATTAAGAATTTCAAGCCAGAACATGAAGTAACTCATGCCGCGACATAAAGTTGTCCAGGGCTAAAGACTGGATGCGGTAAGTAAACTCTAAGGTTTTGTAGAGTTTGGCCTTGGACCTTATTAATTGTAATGCAGAATGATGGTCGTACAGGTAATTGACGTTGTTTCAAAATAAAAGTCCATTTAGGTTCTGAAACATACATAATGATCATGGGAATAAATACCTTTGTGCCAATGTTTAACCCATTGATTATTTTACCTTCAATAACCAATGTTTAAAGCTGGGTAATTATCAACCATGTGCCATTAAAAAGTCTAGAACTTTGATTTATGTTTCGTAAAAAAATGATCGACATTTCAATTTTTAAGTGCAATTGATGGTTTGGGAGCCCCGGGAATGAAAGTGTGTTAAGAAACTCAACCGGGAAGATAATGTCTTGATTTGCAAAATTCCCAGTAGCTTTAGAAAGAGAATCGGAACTGAGATATAATTTTTCTCCTTGGGAAGCAGGTCCATATGTACAAATTGATTTCATCCACTATTGGTATACCTGTTGCATAAGTCTGGATATGTTGATTCAACTATAGTGCCAATGGGATCGTCAGTGAATGGGATGAACATATCATCAGGTATATCTATCCAATGGGGCTTGCTTTCATCTCCCATTGAGGAAGTGGGAAAATATCCATCTCATAGAGCACGGATCCAATCACTAAATTCAGTTGAATCTTTAATCCGCATGTTCTTTTTTATGAAGAACACAGGGCACAACTCCGAAATTTATGACTTATTAATTGAGGCATTTATATATCCTCTTCGTTGCCTTTTGGTACAATGGGTAGAGTTTGCCTAAAATCCCCACCAAGTAAAATGGTTTTTCCCCTCAAACGATTTGTCATTTGAATACATATCATTGAACCTAAGTATATCTCTGAGTGATTTATCAACGGCCTCAATAGTGTGGCGATGGTTCATTGGTGCGTCATCTCAAATGATCAGCGTTGTTCTTGTTATTAGCTCTGCTAGTTGGGTTCCTTGACAGATCTCAGAGGTTGACTTATCTCTTAAATTTATTGGAATTACAAAATGGGAATGTGTTATTCTTCCTACAGGTAATAACAGTGATGCAATTTCGGACAACACAAGTGTTAGTATAATTTTTCCCTCTGACCTTGATCTTGAAATAATTGTCTTGTATAAATATGTTTTCCCATTGCCTCCTGCGCAATATAAAAAAAATAATCCCCCTTTATCTTCGACACATGACTAAGTTACGGAATTACAAATAGCTTCTTCGTTATATTGTTTAGTCCTTTATGTAGATCCTCATGATCGTGCAATAGTTGATCAACATCATATGATAACTCTTCCATGATCAATCTTGTGACAACGCGGATATAATTATGATATATTATATCTCGTGACAACCCAGATATAATCATGCTTAACTTATGTGATATGAATAACGTTTTATTAATATATCTAATGTTAAGTGATCACTGTTAGTATAATCCTACTTTCATAAATCATGAAATGTCGAATTATTTCCAAACACAAGATTTTGTTATTTTCGGTAAAAATGTTCCTATTGGAGACTAGTTTTGACTCTTATAATGTAACAAGTGACTCAAGATGAAAACTATATAGTTGTATATATATGATTTAGGTTTGCTTAAAAACAAACGGTTCAACAAATGGATGTCCGAGTAAGAATTTAGGCCGAATTTACGAACAAGGGGTAAATGTGTCCATTCCCTTAAGTGGTAAATTGTCTTTTAGTAAACCAAATATTTTAATTTGATTGGTTGGCATGGGAGGTAGCCTTGGCCGACTTAAACCTCTCTATTTAACTTATTTCTTCAGAAAATATAACCCTAGGTTCAGTTTTGAGAGATTTAAGCTTAAGGAGAGAGAAAGTAGAACTTTTAGGAAGAAAGATTACAAGAAAAGCTAGGAAAATTCCAAGAAAATCCTTAAAGTGTTTCCAAGTTATAAGTTTGTGATTAATATTATTTTAATATTGTATTATAATTATTTCAAAGTATATAAATCGTGAATTAGGGATTAAAATTCCATCACCCTTTGTGATAATATGTATTGGTTCATATGTGTGGTAAGTAGTGTTTATAGGCCATATTGGTTTGTATTGAAACCCCTTGTATTTAAACTTGCATATATTTTTGTGTGATTATTGGAATTAACAAATTCCAATTGGATATGAAATTATACTCATATATTCATATTCGATCCTAAAATTAGAATTTAACTCTTTGTGGTTGGGCCTTGGTGATGGTTTAAAGTTGGTACATAGTTGCTGTTTGGATATTTAATTTCGATATTCCCTAAGTTTGGTCAAGCTTTTGGCATAGCAAATGAAGTAAAAAAATTATGAAACTTTAATTATATACTATTCAGTATGTGTATTGAAAATGGGTGTAAAGTCATGGAAATTTATGTTGGATAAAAACTATGAAAATTCTTGGAAGTTGAAGGAATAATAGAGGAGCTTGTGGAGAAGATTTAATAGGTTACAAAGAAATGGTCATAACTTGCCCTAGGAAGCTTGAAAAATTGCACCGTCACTTGTAATGGAAAGTGTATTCAGATATTTTTTCATATTGATAATCTTGGACACCTGTATGTGTACAATTTATGAATATGGGATGGTTAGGTATGGAGGACAATAATTTGAGGCCATACTGGATACCCCATGAAGGAATATTTTTATTTGCTCTTCCCAAGGGTATTTTGATTACATGTTTCATGTGTATATATATTGATAAGTATACTTTTATGTTTACTTGATTTTATTTATAAATCCTTATGAGGTAGTTTCTAGGGTTGAATGTTCATGACCTTATCAACATATATACCATTGTTTTGTCTTTACACATGTTTCATGGAATATGACTTGAGTAGAATTATATTGTTGTTGTATAGTCATTGAAATTTACATAGATATATTAAAATAATACTTATGATTGAGATTCAATACTGATTTATTTGGATTAACGAGTGTAAGGTAAAATCAACAAAGTTCATCTCCACCTAAGGGAAACGTGAATACATAGTTGACAACCCAATGTGATTGTACTTACTGAGTTGATTTTGGATATGATGTGTATATAATATATATTGAGATGATATGGCTTATTAAAAGTCATGATATGTTGAGATGTTATGTCTTATTAAAAGTCAAGAGATGTGGAGATGTTATCGCTTTATAAAAGTCTAGATATGTTGAGTTGCTATGCAATTCAGGAAATGTTAGGTTATTAAAACCTATAGATATGACTATTGCCTACGGGTAGGAGATGTGGGGTTTATTAACTCCGGATATGTATATGGACTAATTTGGCACAGAGATAGATATATATTGATATGTTGAGATGTTAAAATATTACTTTTACTATATAGAGGTGTAGTACATTCACTCAGTTTTTAAAACTCATGATTTTATATGTTGTCATTTTCAGGTTTTGATGCTGCCACTACCAGGTCTAGGAGGTTGAGTAAATAGTAGCGGGGTCTTATTAGTTTTGTTTGATACATTGTACTAGTTGTAATTAAGTTAAATGGTATGTGAGTTCTTTTTAACTCATGTCTCCTTAAAACGATTGGATTTTTAGTATTCCGCATTTTAACCTTGAAGTTGTTTCAATACGTGTTACTAAATAAATAAATAAATAATAAATGTGGTTTGTTAACTATTTAGTTAATTATATCCTAATGGGGTTAGGGGGTGACAACTTGGTATCAGGGCTTTAGGTTTTGATATTCTGGGGTTAGAGAGTCTAGATGTGGCACTGGCAGAAATAGTATGGTATGGGTCATTTATATTAACTTGTGAGAAATATTAACCATTATGTTAGATGTAAATGTTGCATTCTTGTTTCTACAATTGTGGTTTATGACAGATAGTGAGATATGGAGGGAGCCAATGTTCATGAGAGGGTGGATGAGGAGTCTTCAAATACAGTAAACCAACAAAAACCAAATAATGTAGAGGGGGCTCCTGAACAACTTACAGATATGCAAAAAATGGCTCGCGCCATGACTTTAATGGCAGGACAACAAAACATGTTTATGACGCAAATAGCAGAACAACAAGCCAAGTACTTGGAGGAGTAGACTTTGGCCAGAAGAGAAAGGGAGATACAACGAGAGGAGAAAGAATACACTGTACGAGAAGTTTATCAAATTGAACCCCCCATCATTCTCAGGTTTTGAAAATCCTTTAGAAGTTGAGGTTTGAGTTAGAGACACCAAAAATATCTTTGGATTGGTGAATGTACCTAGCGCGCAGAAGGTAATTTTGGCTACTTTCATGTTAAGGGGCGAAGCTAAATAATGGTGGGAGTCTTTCAAACATTCATTGCTTACTCCGGAGGGAGGTGAGGTAATTACTTGGGATTACTTTATTAAAGTCTTATATGAAAATTATTTTCCTCTCATGTATCGAAAGCAAAAAGAGAGAGAATTTTTATCATTGACTCAGGGGAATATGTCGGTTAGGGAGTATGAAACTAAATTTATATCTTTGTCTCGATTTTCATTACGTTTCTTACATAATGAGGAGGACAAATGCACCAGATTTTAGGATGGGTTGAATTTGGTAATCAAGTCAAGACTCACTACACTTGAAATGGTAGATTATACTTCTTTAGTTAACAAAGCTATGATGGTTGAAGGAGATGTTAATGATGCAAAAAATAATAGGGAACAAAGGGTAAAGAGGAGTAGATTTGATCCATCTCAGCAAAAGGAAGGCAATATAGAATACTCAAAACAGGGGAGTCAAAGATTTCAGCGCGGTAGAGGGACTGGAAATTATGTTCATAATAGGACACCAATCAGTTTTAGGGGTGCAGGATCGATGGGCCAACAGAATAGACAACAGGAGAATGACAATGGGCAGTTTAAAGGAAGACCATCTTAATTCATCTTCGGTCCAAGTCGTGATAGGTTTCACATTTGTCACGTTATCAACAGTGACGGAGGGAGGTGTCCACCCTCTTTCAACAAGAATCCATACCCGTTCATCAATGGCTTTTAAAGCCGACCTCATACGGACTTTCCAATACGCATAATTAGTTCCGTAAAAAACAGGCAGTTTATTGTATTATTTCTCCATTTGAACACGCACTTTTAAAAAAAAATCAATTTTTTCAGAAAATTGATATCTTAGCAAAATTTTGCGGAAAAAGGAATACGCGATAGATTAGCGTAACCTGCTCTGATACCAATTTGAAAGAGTTGGCGCTTGCGTTCAATTAAGAAATAATATAATAAACACCATTTTTAACCCAAATTAACCCTAAGCATGCAACTAGGTGTGATTGAAACAATATGAAATCATGCACGAATTATTCAACGTACAAAGTTAAGGAAAAATCCCCCACAGGGGCAAAACCATTTGTATATCACTATAATTTGTAAGAGAAACGGCTTACAATCGGATTACACTGAAATACAAGTTTTTGACTAAGAATTACCCTCAGGTATCGGATTCTGTAGTCGCGGCTGGAATATCCCTTTCCAGTAGGGCAACAATGAAGAGGAAGAAGCGGTCCACTTCACATGGGTTTAACAGCATCAATGGTGTTCTAGGGTTACCAAAAGTGACTCACAAATGTATGGAATTTGTGTGAATCAAGGGTATGAATCAATGGACTCAAATACCATGAAGACTTAAGAGTTATAGAACTCAGAAAATCGTGTGTAAGTCATATCAAACCACTTCCCCGTAGTGGGATTAAATAGGAACTCTTTGGCCGAGAAAATCTGATACACGATCTGGGAAATTCTATCCAGGGCGGACCGGTCCGGGCCTTAGGCGGATCGGTCCGATAGCGGATCGGTTCTTTTAATTTGACGCAGATTCGGTTTGCAATCGGTTCGGTGCTCTCTGGATACAATTTGCAGGGCGGACCGGTCCGGGACTGGGCGGATCGGTTCCTTTTTTATTTCAGCGGATCGGTCCGGTTGTCTGGGCGGATCGGTTCTTTTTAATTAGAGGCGGACCGGTCCGGATTTCTGATTCCTTCTTCTTTTGATCTTCGGATTTCGTTGATGATGAATGGACTTTGAATCTTTGCAACGGTGTTACGCCTAATGACATATACAAGTATGTTGGACAAAAATGTCCTTACAAATCTCCCCCTATGTCTATGCCGGAACAAACATAAAAAATCTGAATTATCTATAATCACAATGCCTATACAAATCTACCCTTCCATGAACCCAAAAACTGAAAGTGGTACAAATGACTAAGGCTGCATCGTTTGTTCTTCGAATCTTCAGAAATCTCACCGCTTTTCTCATCAGGGTGTGCAACATGGGATTATCAAAAGATGTACCTACACACATGAGACAAAGCAAATACCAAGTGACGTATCGAGTTTGAAATGAGATAAACATAAGCATATATATCAATTTAAGATGATATTCTCAGAATTTCAAAACTCCCCCATAATCAGATAATTCATTCTCCCCCTTTTTATGATGTCCCCAAAAAGACAAATAAGAGAAATAAATCAAGCAATCAAGTATCGGGGTGACACAAGGCATAAAATCACACCATGAATGAACATAAAACAACCAAGTCGGTGATAGCGTAAAAGAATGGGTGTGATCAAAATTCGATAGGAAAATCAAAGCATACAAACATGACATATGTGCACGATGAATATTGGATATTCCTAACGAATGAACTCAAATGAATCCTTTGGTGTAAAAGATTGGAAATATAAGACATTGACTATATCAAATCTACAAATCAAAGCTCAAAGTGATTTCTACACCAATAACGTCCAAAATGATTTTCATGCTTTTTCAGGACTTTCAAGGAAGTGCAAACCCGTTTTTCAATCTCCAACCAAACTCCCTCAGATTTATATTTTGAATAGAGGAATACTAAATTCTCAAACTTTGGAGAATTGATGGTGAAACCTAAATGGCCCATATTTGGCATGAATTGCTTTTTATTGCCTTATCAATTTTTTCGGGCTCTTTTAACCTCTTAGGACCTCGGATATTAAAATTCCTCCATTTTTTAGGTCCATTTTAACGGTGGCTTTTGTGCAAAGGATAAGAATCAACTTTCGCAGCCCCTCCCCGTTTTACAAAATATCACACAGTCTCACCAAAACGGTTTTTACATGCAATCCAATCTTGTCAAGTTTTATCGCATATTGTACATTGTATAGACAGAATTGAGATAGAAACACTCAAGCCAATATGTGATAGACAAGTGCAATAATAAAATATAGCCGTGCATGTGTGCATGAAAGGATATAGGAGTCAAACATGTAGGAAGATATCACTAATTACATCTCAAGGACTCTAATCAATGTTAAGCACATGGATGAAATGATGTAGCGTCTCAAATCTCTACCAAACAGTCACATGAATATATGAAATGAAGTTGTGACTTGGCTATCTTAAATGCTCATCCATAAAAGGTGCAAAAACAGAAAAATCTTTTTGGTCTTTTTCAAAAAAATATTAACAAAATAAAATCTTTTTGTGCTTTTTCTCAAAATTTTTCTTAAAGGAAAATCTTTTTGTATTTTTCAAAAGAAATATAAAAAGCAACAAGAATAAAACAAAACTGTACAACTAAGCAATGGTACATATAAACAGACTAGCAATAGGAAGCATATGATATGAACATGAAGAAGCATCCTATTCTAGACAAAGACCAACCCCTCAGTCAACTGTGCAAATCCCTAAAGATTTCCTAAGACTCTCAAATCTAAGGGCATCTAAAGGTTTCGTGAAAATATCGGCTAACTGACGGTCGGTAGGAACAAAACTCAGGGATACGACTTTCTCTTCAACTAACTGACGTATAAAGTGCTCACGTATCCTGATGTGTTTTGTGCGCGAATGCTGAACTGGATTGCGGGATATGTGTATCGCGCTCGTGTTATCACAGGAAATGGTCATGGTGTCCTGTGATATCCCATAATCCTCCAGCATTTTCTTCATCCACAAGAGTTGTGTGCAACAACTCCCGACGGCTATGTACTCAGCCTCCGCAGTGGACAAAGAGATGGAATTTTGCTTCTTGCTCAGCCAGGAGACAAGAGCAGAACCAAAATAGAAACACCCACCAGAAGTTCTCCTACATCCATTTACATCCCCGACCCAATCGGCATCCGAATAGGCGGACAAACGGTCATCGGTATCAAAGGAATACCAAATACCGTATGAGAGAGTCCCACTCACGTATTTAATAATACATTTTAGAGCAAGTAAATGAGACTCTTTTGGGGATGCCTGATATCGTGCACAGACTCCAACACTATAGGCTATGTCAGGACGACTAGCAGTCAAGTAGAGAAGACTGCTTATCATACTCCGATACAAGGTTTGCTCTACGTCCTTGCCTGAAGTGTCCTTACTAAGCTTGGTAGTGGTACTCATAGGTGTACGAGCATGCTTAGCGGAGTCTAAACAAAATTTCTTCACTAGGTCTCTAGCATACTTGGATTGGGAGATGAACATCCCATCCTCTAGCTGACGAACCTGGAGACCAAGGAAGAAAGTAAGCTCACCTACCATGCTCATCTCAAACTCACTTTTCATATCCTCCTCAAAGTGGTGAGCATGCTGGGAGCATGTGGATCCAAAGACTATGTCGTCCACATAGACTTGGGCAACCAAGATAACACCGTCATCTCTCCTGACGAACAACGTCATATCAACTCCCCCTCTCTTGAAGCCACGAGCTAAGAGATAGGAAGTAAGCCTCTCATACCAAGCACGGGGTGCTTGCTTCAAACCATACAAGGCTTTCCTCAGATAGTAGACTTGCTCAGGGTGCTGAGGGTCTTCAAACCCTTTTGGTTGTTCCACATAAACCTCCTCCTATAGAATGCCATTCATAAAGGCACTCTTGACATCCATCTGATAAACCTTGAAGCGCAGATGACATGCGATGGCGAGTAGAAGACGGACGGACTCAAGCCTCGCAACAGGAGCAAATGTCTCCCCAAAGTCTACACCCTCTATCTGTGTGTATCCTTGAGCGACCAACCTAGCCTTATTTCTGGTTATGGTACCATTTTCATCCATTTTATTCTTGAAAATCCACCGGGTACCAATAACATTAGTATCACTAGGTCAGGGGACAAGTTCCCAGACATTGTTCTTCTTAAACTGAAGCAACTCATCCTGCATAGCAGATATCCAGTGTTCATCTTTGAGTGCTTCTTTGTGGTTCTTGGGCTCGACTTTGGACGTGTAGCAATGATGACTAACAACGTTTTCTAGTTGAGCACGAGTCTTGACCCCTAGAGTGGGATCGCCAACAATGGCTGAAGGATCATGACTCTTGCGAACCCAAGCAGGTGTGTCCCCTAACACAGGAATAGGGTCCACAGAGTGTAAGAGAGGAACCGGTAAATCACTGTCAGAACAGTCCTCATCCTCACACTGAAGGTTAGGATCAATAACCGTTGAAGGTTCGTCATCTTGCACGGTAACGTTTATTGATTCCATAATCCTAGAGCTCTTCAGGTTAAAAACTCGGTATGCTCTACTATTCGATGAATATCCTAGAAATATTCCCTCGTCGCTCCGGGAGTCGAACTTTCCTAATTTCTTTCTATCCCGTAGGATGTAGCATTTACTCCCCAAAACACGGAAATATGCCAGGTTGGGCTTCTTGCCAGTCCACAACTCATAAGGAGTGAGAAGAGTGTGTGGACGCAAATAAACCCTATTCACCGTGTGGCATGCAGTAGACACTGCCTCTGCCCAAAATCTCCTAGAAACTTTACGACCTAGAAGCATAGATCTAGCCATCTCTTGGATCGTTCTATTCTTCCTCTCAACAATCCCATTTTGCTGAGGAGTTCTCATAGCAGAAAACTCATGTTTGATCTCAAGGCTATCACAGTACAAATCCACCTTTGCTTCCTTAAATTCAGTGCCGTTATCACTACGTATTCTGTTAATAGTGACACCGTGTTGATTTTGCAGGACACGGCACTTGGTCGTTAAAAAATCTACAGCATCAGATTTCTCTCTTAGAAAACCTACAATAGAGTATCTAAAGAAATCGTCTACCATCACGAGAATGTATCTCTTACCACCTAGACTCTCCGTGCGAGTAGGACCCATAAGATCCATGTGAATCAACTCAAGAACACGAGAGGTGGTAATGGAATTCAACTTCCTATGAGGGCTACGGATTTGTTTTCCCAACTGACAGGGTCCACAAATCATGGAAGTTGGCATTCCAAGTGATGGTAAGCCATGTACTAAGTCCTTTTTTGACTAAACGAGATAAGTCTCTAACGTTCACATGACCTAGACGTTGGTGCCACAGATCCATAGGAGTGATCGTGGCGCTGTTGCAAACAAGTGAGGATGTGGGCTCAGTCCCATAGCAGTTATCCTCTGTCCTCACCCCTTGCACTAAAAGTTTACCGGCTTGATTATAGACCTTACAAGCTTTCCGGTCAAACTTCACTGCAAAGTCATCGTCGCACAGCTGGCTGATGCTAAGAAGGTTTGCTTTCAAACCTTTGACGTACAACACGTTCTCTAGCTTTGGAAATCCTGGTAACTCTACTGTACCTCGTCCTACTATGCTAGATTTGCTACCATCTCCAAAGGTGACTCTCCCATCATTATAATCCTCAAGATGGGTAAAATATGAGACATCACCTGTCATGTGTCTGGAGCATCCACTGTCAAAATACCACTGTGAGGTATTATGAGCTTTGAGAGCGACATGGACAACAAGGGCCTTTTTTTCTTTCTTAGGAACCCAAGAATAGGTACCTTTTTGTATTCCCTTGTTGTTGTAGGTTTTAGCCGGAATGTGGGGCGCATTCATTGATGGTAAGGTCATTCATCGGAATTCCTCCATCAAACTCTGTGATGTGGCGGCTAGAAACTCAACACGCTCTCTCAGACTGACAAACTCATCAGTCTGATGTGGTGGAGCAAACGTACGTCGTGTCCGACCCAACTTATAGCAATCATCCCTAAGGTGTCCGTTTCTTTTGCAATGGGAGCAAAAGGGCACAGTATTAGGAGGACCTTGGATTACTTTTCTTGGTCGAACTCTCCTTCCTGGTTTTTGATGACGGCCATAAGGAGTCGTAGTAAACTCAGGAATTGGTTCGGTTGCAATTTGGGATGTGGAGGCACCATCAAAACCTATTCCTTGCCTGTCACCAAAACCTAAAGCGGGACCGAGGAGCATCTTTCCCATCTTCCCAGATCTGTCCTCGATTTGTACCTTGGCTTTCCTAGCTCTCTCAAGGTCATGAGTAAGCTGGGCAACAAGGGCTTCAAGTTTCTTCCGAGTCTCCAGGGATGAATGGAGCTCACTCATAAGACTAGCCACTTGTTTAGTCAAGTTCGCTTTCTCTTTCTCAAAACTGCTCTCTCTCTCTTTAAGCAAATTCTCTTTACTAACCCAGGCAGACTCTCTCTCTCTCTCATGGCGGTGCAGGTGGAGGACTTTCTCTCTCTCGTCTCTTCTAACTCTTCTTCTAACGCGGTGATCCTAAAACTAACGCCTTGTTACGTTTTTTAGTTTTGAAAGACTCATTATATAACTCGGCGTAGGCGCGTTGAAGGTTACTCTCATCCTCACTACCTTCCTCCTCTCCCTCACTCTATTCGCTCTCGCTGCCGAGGTGTCCCTGTGAAGTAGCATCCTCATCGTCGTGAGATGCACTAGGAGTACTCACATGACTAGCCATGAACGCGGTGAAGTTACGCTCATGCGGTGACTCATCTCCCGAGTCCACCGACTCGACCTCACTGTCGTCACTAAGGGTAGCATTTAGGACAGCTTTACCCTTTTCCCTATTCAGACGAGTGGCACACTCAAACGCTCTGTGTCCCTTACCGTCGCACTCAAAACACCTCTCACTGTCTTTAGGGGGTTCTTTGAAATCTTTCTTTTCAAACTTATTTTTCTGAAAATTCTTTTTATCTTTGAAGTTTCCACCTTTTTTAAATTTCAGAATTTTCTTGAAGTTTTTAGCAAATAATGCCAAATCATCTAAGTCAAACTCACATTCAGAATCAGAATTTTCTATCTTTCTAGATGACTTGACTTTCTTTCTTGCCGACCCCTCACTTTTTCTCTCTTGGGCTTTAAGGGAAATTCCCTTATCTTTTGGCTTGGCAGATTTAGGAAACATGTCTATTTCATAAGTTTGTAAATCTCCTACCAGTTCTTCCAATTTTAGAGTATTTAAATTACCCAAGGAATTTAGCACAGTGACTTTAGGTATAAAACTCTTGGGAAGGGAACGGAGAATCTTTTTAACAACTCTAGCATTTGGAATATGTTCACCAAGATTATAGCTAGTATTAACAATGTCAGAAAGCCTAGCATAAAATTCATCAAAGCATTCAGAATCATGCATGGTGATTGTTTCAAATTGAGTTGTCAAGTTTTGCAATTTAGACTCTTTCACAGCATTAGTTCCTTCATGGGTGAGTTGTAAAACATCCCATGCCTCTTTTGACGTGGTGCACGTCATTATGCGTTTGAACTCATCGGGAGTGATGGAACCGGAAATAGCACTCAATCCCTTAGAATTAAAGGAAGACCATCTTAATTCATCTTCGGTCCAAGTCGTGACAGGTTTCACATTTGTCACGTTATCAACAGTGACGGAGGGAGGTGTCCACCCTCTTTCAACAAGAATCCATACCCGTTCATCAATGGCTTTTAAAGCCGACCTCATACGGGCTTTCCAATACGCATAATTAGTTCCGTAAAAAACAGGCAGTTTATTGTATTATTTCTCCATTTGAACACGCACTTTTAAAAAAAAATCAATTTTTTCAGAAAATTGATATCTTAGAAAAATTTTGTGAAAAAAGGAATACGCGATAGATTAGCGTAACCTGCTCTGATACCAATTTGAAAGAGTTGGCGCTTGCGTTCAATTAAGAAATAATATAATAAACACCATTTTTAACCCAAATTAACCCTAAGCATGCAACTAGGTGTGATTGAAACAATATGAAATCATGCACGAATTATTCAACACACAAAGTTAAGGAAAAATCCCCCACAGGGGCAAAACCATTTGTATATCACTATAATTTGTAAGAGAAACGGCTTACAATCGGATTACACTGAAATACAAGTTTTTGACTAAGAATTACCCTCAGGTATCGGATTCTGTAGTCGCGGCTGGAATATCCCTTTCCAGTAGGGCAACAATGAAGAGGAAGAAGCGGTCCACTTCACATGGGTTGAACAGCATCAATGGTGTTCTAGGGTTACCAAAAGTGACTCACAAATGTATGGAATTTGTGTGAATCAAGGGTATGAATCAATGGACTCAAATACCATGAAGACTTAAGAGTTATGGAACTCAGAAAATCGTGTGTAAGTCATATCAAACCACTTCCCCGTAGTGGGATTAAATAGGAACTCTTTGGCCGAGAAAATCTGATACACGATCTGGGAAATTCTATCTAGGGCGGACCGGTCCGGGCCTTAGGCGGATCGGTCCGATAGAAGATCGGTTCTTTTAATTTGACACAGATTCGGTTTGCAATCGGTTCGGTGCTCTCTGGATACAATTTGCAGGGCGGACCGGTCCGGGACTGGGCGGATCGGTTCGCTAGCGGATCGGTTCCTTTTTTATTTCAGCGGATCGGTCCGGTTGTCTGGGCGGATCGGTTCTTTTTAATTAGAGGCGGACCGGTCCGGATTTCTGATTCCTTCTTCTTTTGATCTTCGGATTTCGTTGATGATGAATGGACTTTGAATCTTTGCAACGGTGTTACAGCTAATGACATATACAAGTATGTTGGACAAAAATGTCCTTACACAAGATGCTCAGGTTACTTCATAGGTGGTGACATGTACATTTTCTGTCATGAATAAACATGCTTACGTGCTTATTGATCCAGGTTCTACTCATTCATTTGTAGCACTATCATTTACCATGCATTTGGGTAATCCATGTTCTTATCTAGATTGTGGTTTGTATATTTCTACACCTATGGGGGATGTGATATTAGTGGAGCTTGTGTATACAAATTGTGTATTATATGTGGGGGAGAGGCAGTTGACCATTGATTTAATTCCACAAGATATTCAAGATTTTGATATTATCTTGGGTATGGACTGGTTATCTTCCTACCATGCATCGATTGACTATTTTTGCAAGGAGGTTACATTTAATATGCCAGGAGAGGAAGAATTCAAATGTACTAGGGAAATAAATGTCGTTCCAAATTGTCTTATTTCTGCCCTTCGGGCCAGGAAATTGTTAAATAAGGGTTGTCAAGGATTTTTAGCATATATTGTGGATACAAATAGGGAATTGCAGAAATTAAAAGATATCCCAGTAGTTAAGGATTTTTCAGATGTGTTCCCAGATGAATTACCAAGATTTCCACCTAGTAGGGAGGTAGAGTTTACTATTTATATAGTGCCTGGTACAGCTCCAGTTTTATTTCTCCATATAGAATGGAACTTGTGGAGCTAAAGGAGTTAAATATTGAACTGTAAGATTTGCTAGATCGAGGTTTCATTCGACCCAGTGTATCACCATGAGGTGCTCCGATATTATTTGTGAAAAAGAAAGACGGCACCATGCAACTTTGCATTGATTATCGACAGTTGAGCAAGGTAACTATTCGAAATAAATATCCATTGCCTCGTATTGATGATTTGTTTGATCAATTACAGGGTGCTAAAGTGTTTTCAAAAATTTATTTGAGATCAGGTTATCATCAATTAAGGGTTAGAGATTGTGACATTTCTAAGACACCTTTTCGTTCTCGCTATGGTCATTATGAATTTTTGGTAATGCCATTTGGGTTAACAAATGCTCCTGCAGTGTTTATGGATTTAATGAATCGGTTATTTCATCCTTTCATATATTCATTTGTGATTGTCTTTATCGATGATGTTTTGATATACTCACCTAGTCAAGAGGAACATCAGAAGCATCTAAGAGTTGTATTGCAAGTTTTGCGAGATAGTCAATTATTTGCTAAGTTTAGAAAATGTGAGTTTTGGTTAAATCAAGTAGTAGTTTTGGGGAATGTTGTTTCAGGAAATGGAATTTATGTTGACCCTTAGAAGTTAGAGGCAATTGTGCAATGGGAAAGACCAAGAAATGTAACGGAGATAAGGAGTTTCCTATGATTGGCTGGATATTATAGAAGATTCATAAAGGGGTGTTCATTTATAGCCTTAGCATTGACTAAATTAACCCAAAAGGAAGTGAAATTTGTGTGGAGAAGGTTTGAAAAGTTGAAAGATAGTCTAGTATCACCTCCAGTTCTCACTGTTCCATCCAGTAGAGAAGGTTTTGTGATTTATACTGACGCTTCACATCAGGGTTTGGGTTGTGTTTTCATGCAACATGGAAATGTAATTTCTTATGCATCTAGACACTTAAAGACGCATGAACGTAATTATCCTATAAACGATTTAGAAATTGTGGCTATTGTTTTTGCCTTGAAATTATGGAGACATCATTTATATGGAGAGACGTGTGAAATTTTCACTGACCATCAAAGTTTGAAGTATTTATTTACATAGAGAGACTTGAATTTAAGACAAAGACATTGGATGGAGTTAATTAAAGACTATAATTATACCATTTACCATCATCCCGGGAGGGCCAATGTTGTTACATATGCTTTGAGTCGAAAGTCATTGGGGAGGTTATCTTGTATTCAATATGCACGGGTTGGAAATATTAAGGAATTAAGACTGATGGGAGTCGAGTTAAACTTAACTAAAATGGGGGTGTTAATTGCACACGTTACACCGAGACCTTTACTGGCAGAACGCATACAAAATTTGCAAGTCAATGATCCATTCCTTGATAAGAAGAAACGGGAAATCCTGGATGGTAAAGAGAGTGACTTTGAAATGAAGAATGATGAATCGTTGTGCTATAAAAATAGAATTTGTGTACTGAATGATCCATCCTTAAAGAAGGATATATTAGAAGAGGCACATAGTTCTATTTACTCTATGCATCCGGGAGGTACCAAAATGTACAGAGATTTGAAAGAGTATTACTGGTGGAATAATATAAAACATGAGATTACAAAATTTGTAGCTAAATGTTTAGTATGACAGCAAGTGAAGGTGGAACATCAGAAGCAGGCATGATTATTACAGTCATTGCCTATTCCGAAATGGAAGTGGGAACATATAATGATGGATTTTGTTGTAGGATTACCACGATTAACAAAGGGGCATGATTCCATTTGGGTGATTGTAGACCGATTGACAAAGTCAGCTCATTTTCTTCCAGTTAAGACAACTTACACTGTTGATAAGTATGCACATATATATGTTGATGAGATTATATGGTTACATGGGGCACCAGTGTAAATAGTATCAGATAGAGATCCAATATTCACTTCTATGTTTTGGCCTCGTTTACAGAATGCCCTGGGCACAAGTTTTAAGTTCATTACTGCATTTCATCCACAAATCGATGGGTAATCAGAAAGAACGATTCAAATATTAGAATACATGTTACGAGCCTGTGTATTTGACTTCAAATGTAGTTGGGATAATCATTTTCCATTGATGAAATTCGCGTATAATAATAGTTATCAGTCCACCATTAGTATGGATCCTTATGAAGCTTTATATGGTAGGAGATGAAGAATGCCATTATGTTGGGATGAAGTAGGTGAAAGGAAAATCTTGGGTCGTGAATTGATATATATGACAACCGAAAAGATTAAAATGATTCGGGAATGGATAAAGGTAGCACAAAACAGGCATAAAGTTTATGCAGATAAGAGGAAGTATCCATTAGAATTTCAAAAGGGAGATTTTGTATTCCTACGTATTTCACCATGGAGAGGCGTCATGATATTTGGAAAAAGGGGGAAACTAAGTCCAAGATACATTGGACCATATGTAGTGTTGGAAAGAATTGGGACCCTGTCATATAGATTAGCATTACCTCCAGAATTGTCGCGTTTACATGATGTGTTTCACGTATCGATACTTCGTAAGTATTTGGCATATCCATCTCATCAATTGAAAACTCAACCTATTGAATTAAAGGAGGACTTGTCGTACATCAAGGAACCAGAGGAAATTATTGATTGTAAGGAGCAAATATTAAGGTAAAAAGTTATTCCCTTAGTTAAATTTATGTCAATGAGCCATGGAATTAAATAAGAAACTTGGGAAATGGAGGATAGCATCAAGAAACAGTATCCCCAATTGTTCAATAAGTGACATTCATATTAAATTTCGGGGACGAAATTTTCTAAGGGTGGAAGTTGTGACAACTCGGATATAATTATGATAGATTCTATATAAATCATCCTTAACTTATGTGATATTAATAATGGGTTATTATTATATCTAATGTTAATCGATCACTGTTAGTATAATCCTACTTTCATAAATCATGAAATGTCGAATTATTTCCAAACACAAGATTTTGTTATTTTCGATAAATATGTTCCGGTTGGAGAATAGTTTTGACTCTTATAATGTAACAATTAACTCAAGGTGAAAACTATATAGTTGTATATATATGAGTTAGGTTTGCGTAAAAACAAACGGTTCATCAAATGGATTTCCGAGTAAGAATTTAGGCCTAATTTACGATCAAGCGGCAAATCTGTCCATTCCCTTAAGTGGTAAATTGTCTTTTAGTAAACCAAATGTTTTAATTTGATTGGTTGGCATGGGAGGCAACCTTGGACGACTTAAAACTCTCCCTTGAACTTATTTCTTCAGAAAATATAACCCTAGGTTCAGTTTTGAGAGATTTAAGCTTAAGGAAAGAGAAAGTAGAAGTTTAAGGAAGAAAGATTACAAGAAAAGCTAGGGAAATTCCAAGAAAATCCTTAAAGTGTTTCCAAGTTATAAGTTTGTGATTAATATTATTTTAATCTTGTATTATACTTATTTCAAAGTATATAAATCGTGAATTAGGGATTAAAATTCCATCACCCTTTGTGATAATATGTATTCGTTCATATGTGTGGCAAGTGGTGTTTATAGGCCATATTGGTTTGTATTTAAACTTTCATATATTTTTGTATGATTATTGGAATTAAAAAATTCTAATTGGATATGAAATTATACTCATATATTCAAATCATACCCTAAAATTAGAATTTAACTCTTTGTGGTTGGGCCTTGGTGATGGTTTCAAGTTGGTACATAGTTGTTGTTTGGATATTTAATTTCGATATGACCTGAGTTTGATCAAGCTTTTGGCATAGCGAATGAAGTCAAAAAATTATGAAACTTTAATTCTATACTATTCAGTATGTGTATTGAAAATGGGTGTAAAATCATGGAAATTTATGTTGTATAAAAATTATGAAAATTCTTGGAAGTTGAATGAACAATAGAGGAGCTTGTGGAGAAGATTTAGTAGGTTGTAAAGAAATGGTCATAACTTGCTCTAGGAAGCTTGAAAAAATGCACCATCACTTGTAATGGAAAGTATATTCAGATATTTTTTTCATATTGATAAGCTTGGACACCTGTATGTGTATAACTTATGAATATGGGATGGTTAGGTATGGATGACAATAATTAGAGGCCATACTGGATACCCCATGAAGGAATGTTTTTAATTGCTCCTTCCCAAGGGTATTTTGAGAACATGTTTCATGTGTATATATATTGAGAAGTATAATTTTATGTTGACTTGATTTTATATATAAATCCTTATGAGGTAGTTTCTAAGGTTGAATGTTCATGACCTTATCAACATATATACCATTGTTTCGTCTTTACACATGTTTCGTGGAATATGACTTGAGTAGAATTATATTGTTGTTGTATAGTCATTGAAATTTACATAGATATATTAGCATAATACTTATGATTAAGATTCAGTACTGATTTATTTGGATTAACGAGTGTAAGGTAAAATCAACAAAGTTCAGCTCCACCTAAGGGAAACGTAAATACATAGTTGACAACCCAATGTGATTGTACTTATTGAGTCGATTTTGGATATGATGTGTTTGTAATATATATTGAGATGATGTAGCTTATTAAAAGTCATGAGATGTTGAGATGTATGGCTTATTAAAAGTCAAGAGATGTGGAGATGTTATGTCTTTATAAAAGTCAAGATATGTTGAGTTGCTATGGAATTCAGGAGATGTCAGGTTATTAAAACCTATGGATATGATTATTGCCTATGGGCAGGAGATGTGGGGTTTATTAACTCCGGATATGTATATGGCCTAATTTGGCACAGAGATGGATATATATTGATATGTTGAGATTTTAAAACTCATGGTTTTATATGTTTACATTTTCAGTTTCTGAAGCTGCCACTGCCAGGTCTATGAGGTTGAGTAAATAGTAGTGGGGTCGTGTTAGTTTTGCTTTATACATTGTACTAGTTGTAATTAAGTTAAATGGTATGTGAGTTTTGTTTAAATCATGTCTCCTTAAAACGATTTGATTTTTAGTATTTCGCATTTTAACCTTGAAGTTGTTTCAATACGTGTTACTAAATAAATAAATAATAAATGTGGTTCGTTAACTGTTTAGTTAATTATATCCTAATGGGGTTAGGGGAGACAAATCTGTTATTCAATTCATAGATTAATGTATCATTTGGGACTGGTAAAGGGGGAAAATCCTTTAGGGACTTGTTGTTCTTGGCTAATTGTTGCTCAATTTCATATAGACTATAATTCTTTATTTGATTATCTATAAGCATCATAGTATTGAAATTAAGGATCTTTATTTAACGATACAAAATGTCATCAGACAGTAATTCCTAATTATTTTCCCAAATATCTAAAGGATCTGATACCTCGAAGAAGAGAAGAAGGGTGACAAAAAGATCCGCAATTATTCCCTCGTTGACCTTTACGATGCTTGATGTATTACGTCATGCCACTATTTGTCTCCATCTACTAACCCAAATGAATAACATCCTGCTTTAAATGTCAGGTACGTCACTTCATTGATTTTTATCATTTATTTAAATTTCCTTGATCCCTTTATAATTTTAGATAACATTCGAAGGTAGAACATCTTACCCACAGTTGGATGAACAAAATTAACTCGTCCAATACATAGTCCAGATTCCCGCGTGTTATATTCATTGTATGTTGCTTTCCATGTCCATTTCATTGGGAAATCTACGTACATTAACTCTCTTGCATCTTCGTGAACTGAATTAGTTCTCATCCATTCTATGAACATAGTTTTGTTGACATCGATTATATTAACAATATTATCTAGTCTATCAGAATCTCGAAAGGTGATAACTTGTTCATCTGAAAGATGCAAATTCAGATGCTCAACACCTACAGTTCTGTATTGAATGTCAAACTCAAAAATTCTCCAACATGCTTCACAGGCTGAGAGATAACGACAATCGAGAAATGTGTGTATTTCATGAATTTCCTTAACTTACTCTGTCCTATATCGATTATTACGTATAATGTTCTCTTCTAGGACCATTCTTGCTCTGTCGAAGTCCTTGTTAATGTACTTAAAAAGGTATTTTATAGAGCTTGATATGTTACACCATTCAACATTGATATGTGCTTGGTATTTAACGATTAAACCAACATTGTGTGGTACAACAAACCTATTATCAAGCTTCACCACATGTTTCTCAAAACATTTTGAATCATCTCTTCTCCTATACACCGAGAATGCTCTGTCATCAATTGTTGATTAATTAGTAAAAGGCTGAGGGAAGTGTTTTGAGCAACCTTTTTTTACCATACATGACGAAGAAGGATTAACATAGCTACATGGATCGTGCATCATAAATTGACCAATGGCTGCATACCCAATTGGATCTATTGTGCAATCAGGTAACTCCACTGAAATGGTTTCACCAATCTCATTTGGAGTTTTATTCTTTCAACCAGATTGTAAAAAGATTAATATATGTGCATGAGGAAGGCGTATCTTTTGAAACATAATTGTGTATATGACTATAATAAATTTAAAGAGATTGATAGGTAATAACATATCCGTAGTAAAGAAGTTTATAAATAAATATACGTATTATGATTATGCTAGGTAATAATATGTACGCATGTAATAACCGGCAAAAATATGACCAAAATGTTGACCTTTTGTTAAATCCCGCATTAATTGATCTAGCTTAATTTTGAACACCCATATCACAATATCTGGTCTATCTTCAGGTTTTTTACCATGCGTCAAATCAAGGAAAGATTGTACTTTTGGTCATTTAGGATTTTCAAGAAATATAATAAGAAATATTGGGGTTTCCCGCCCATCTAAATATGGCCATAGCATCTTGAAAATTTTGAGCCATATATCGTGGACCTCTGACGAAGCTGGAGGGTAGGACGATGCAATTTCCGATAGAGGCAAGTGTTGTATCTCCCTTTAAAACTGCATCTTTTAAGCCTTTATAGAGTTCGGGTCTTAATTCAGTTTGATTTGATCATAACCATCCCAGTCTCTCAGATTCGACGCAAGTATATGCATCAACTTTGA
This sequence comes from Sambucus nigra, assembly GCA_949130495.1. Taxonomy (NCBI): domain Eukaryota; kingdom Viridiplantae; phylum Streptophyta; class Magnoliopsida; order Dipsacales; family Adoxaceae; genus Sambucus; species Sambucus nigra. Next base: position 494,936,485 of record OX422209.1, on the reverse strand, counting down.
ATTGTTGGAATAATCACCCGAAAAGTTAGAGAGTTTGTGCTTCATTCATCCTTTGTTGCGATCTAAAAGCTTAAATTTCACGCATTGTAAGAGAATTTATTTTGGTTTTTAGTCGACCTTTATTGTTCAAGTGTGTAATATCGATATGTAAACCATCCTATCTGTATAGAAATAGCAAAGGCTATTACATCGCCATAAATGATGGATGAAGCTCACTGATTTGTTCTAATCCCTCTAATTTATGTTCCATAATTACATCTCTCTTTACATCAATGTCATGTAGGTCTCCAATAATAAGAGCAGCTACCTCTGGTGCATTAGGTAAGTTATAGACATATGAGTTTCTCGATCGATCTCTGATTATTCTTATACGTACATCTACAAAATTTTATTCTTTGACACGGTCACGCACATCCTAAAGGCTTTTGCTAATACATTATGTGTGTCAAACATTTCGATTAAACCTTCAATAATACTAGTGTCTAAAGTCGCTGATGGTCCATCTCCACGTAATGCACGTAGCCAATTGGGAACTTCCTTATCAATTTCATAAATAAAAAGCTAAGAAAATTTTGGTGGCTCTCCATTTAATGGAAGAAGTGAACCAATTTTACGGTAATTTTGCCCAGAAATGCGATAAACATAAGGTCCAACTCCGTTGTTTATACTTTTGACTATTTTCCACCATTGATGTGAAGGAAACCATGGCGTTATATGCCCGAATATTATCACGAAATGTGGCATCTCTTCTTCCTCCCAAAGAGTTTAACAAACTATTTAGGAACGCGGGAGGTTGTTTTAGTGATGATAATTTTATCTTTCCTTCTTTACACATAGAGAACTTTATATTTACGCGGCATCTATGTTTCTCACTACGCTCTTCATACCACATAATGGATCCGTAATGCTCACAGTCATAACTTGAACCACCAAAATTCCAAGAAACTATGATTTTTCTTAATAAGAAGATATAGATATCTAATGTGATGGGATAAAGGATATCTGTTGAATAAAATATATTTTTTAGATGTTAAGCTTACTCAAGTGCGGGGTACGAATATTCTGACCCGTGTTTCTTCTTCGAATAGTTTGCTGACGTCCTACATTGGTTGATTATAACAATGTAAAAGAGGAATTAACTACTTCTTATAGGAAAAAGTAATATAAAAGTAAAAAAAAAATGAAGTTGGTAAACTAATAATAGTAAATTAAATAAATAAAATGTTGAAATACCACATGTATTATAGATCTTGTTCACTCTCCCAACGGCGTCTCTTACATTTTGGTGGAAAATAGACGCATGGTTGTTAGGAATAGGGGATGTGTGGTTCAACATTGTAGGTGTGTTATCAGAGATGATGCCCGATGACACTCTATTATGCTTATTAAGCATCATGATACGCCTTCAAAATCTTGCAAGCCTACTCTGATTAGGATTCTCAATCTACTTAATTCACATTTATAAGTTATTAGAAGTAATAATCTAATGAATTGCCAAAAAAAGGATTTCATAACAATAATAAATCACATGAAAGAGGCAAATTATAGAATAAATGTAATCATTGCCTTTAAAATTACTTCAATTTGGGTTGCTTGATAGGAGTGGGAATAATTAGTAAAAATGACGTTCCAGTACAACAATGTTAACATAAAACGGAACAAAAGTTTCCTATTGTATTGATTTATATGTATAAGCCCACTTAAATGATTCTAATTAAGATGTTCGGGCCTGCATTTCTTTCTTTATGCCCAAAACCAGCAAATATATACAGTTATAGCATAAAAGTATCATAACTGGATATCCAATCTATATTAATAATAACACATGATCGAAAACATCATGCTATTATTTACATCTTTCTAAATAGGCAACTTGCATAAGTATTTTCCCACTGATATCCCCAACCTCACTAATTTTTCCATGCATTTTGTTCTCGAAAACATGTAACAAACTCAAGTCAACAACACAAAAATGGCATCACATAACGACATCACCTTCAGATCTTGCAATATTTATGATACAAGAAAATATAATAAACTGAACAATATGTATATCAATGAAAGTATGTGGTAATATAATATACCAAATATTGGAATATGTTACAAATTTCAATGAACTTAAATCATCTACATTAGTTACGGTGCTCGCAAAGAACACATAACTGAATTGTAGTTGCCAACCATATTTCCACAATGTTAAAATCAATCGCAAATCAATATTGGTTAGGTAAACCATATTGGAAGACATAAATAAAATACCTATAACTGTAGAATGTTTGGGGATAGTATTTCAGCTGATATTGTATACCTATAACAGTTAAAAACATCAAATGTATGAATGAAATTAGTGGTAGAAAATAGTTTGGGGGGTTCACACATATTAAATTGAACCTTAGCTACACAAAACTATCTTCCTAGTAGACCATATTAGTCCTCTTTGGAATTACCATTAGGAATCACAAATATGTTTTATACATACAAAAGGGAAAATAATAGGCACCACAAAATGGAACCCAATTGGCATACATAAATTTTTCATTAAATCCACAACAGTAACAAGACATAAAACATACGTTCTCTAATGAAAAAGTGACAATGGTTCTATTCATCACGCTATTGATAACATAGGATTATTCAATATAGTGTACTTATTGCATCGACAATCATAAAACAACTTTTAATGAGATAAAAACAAATACTTATTCAGTGGTCTTTATGGATCAAAACGTATTCAACAAACTGGAAGAGTTACAAATCATATTAAGGATAGTCGTTCATGTAGATTAATCTATCATCAGTCGAACCATATTATTGCTCGTCTTCATTTTCTGAAGTTTCATAAGTCAAAGCATCTTCATTCTTGTCTTCATTTTCAGCAAGTTCATCAGCTTCAGATAAAGTATCGAGATCATAAAAGGAAATTTCAACATCAGATCGATGTGGTTCATTAACTTCAATAGCTTTTTCAAGAAGAGGGAACAAAGATGAAAAAATGTTTTCCTTCCTCTCATTAGTTCTCTTAGATTCAACCATCTTGACTTCTAGATCATACATGGCAAAGAAAGGGACGTGGTGCAAGGATTTAAAGACATAAAATATTTTCTCTATGCATGTTTTTTTACATTTATTCTTAGACATATTCATAAACTCATTTAACTCACGAAAATGACACCTTGATTGCATACGTTAATTATGGGGGGTTGGATTATCGATGTCAATAACATCTTCGCATTCGTAGATTTTGTTTGCCTTCTTTAGCAATACAACCTCTCTTTGAACCATTTTTCCCCTATCAACAAATGGTATAAAGTAATAAACAAAAATAAATCAAAAGGTTACGTCAAAAAATATTAAAACTTGATAAATTTAGGTAAAAAAATTAGGATGCTTTCTATTCACCATATTGTCAAGGAAATTTAGTTAGGGTGCTTAGCACATAGTTTAAATTATCATATAATTGATATTTACCATAACGTGAAGCAAATTTAATCTAAATTTTGTTCTATTATATGAATTATATGAAGACATTTATAATAAATTGTTGAATATATTATACACATTTACAATAAAATGTTAAATATCTTATAAATTTCACTATTGTTAGATACAAAACATAATATGTAGAAGTTATTATATAAAAAAATTTAATAACAAATTTTTCCTTAGGTACCATAACCTAAATCAAATTGAATCTCAATTTTATTCTATTTCTTCTAATATTATAAAGTACCGAGATGATAAAAGGCAATGTCAACAGCGGATCGATATGGATCATTAACTTCAATAGATTTTTCTAGGAGGGGGAACAAAGATGAAAAAATATTTTTCTTCCTCTCATCAGTTCCCTTAGATTCAACCATCTTACCTTCTCGATCATAAGTGACAATGAAGGGGACGCGGTGCAAGGATTTCAGGACAAAAAAAAATTTCTATGCATGTTTTTTAGGTTAGTTCTTAGACATCTTTATATACTCATTTAACTCGCGGGTACGACGCCTTAATTCCATATGTGAATCACGGGGGGGGGGGGGGGGGGGGGGGAGGGTTGGATTGTCGATGTCAATAACATCTTTGCATCCAAAAAATATTAAAACTTTATAAATTTAGGTAAAAAAGTTAGGACCCTTGATATTTACCATAACCTCAAGGAAATTTAGTTAGGATGCTTAATACATAGTTTAAATAATCATATAATTGATATTTACCATGACATGAAGCAAATTTAGTCTAATTTTTTTCTATTATATGAATTGTGAATATAACATAAAATATAAAGTACCCATTCAAAATTACAACATAATAATTTCATACTTATAAACAGGGAGAATATAAAATGAAAAGAGAGTTAGATGCTTAATATTACATTTTAAGGAGATGGATAAAATCAAAATAACTGAGAAGGAAAATTATAAATAAAAAAATATTTCTTAAAAATAGGGACAAATAACGATTTCATCAAAATGGGTGGGTGGGTTGGGGGGGGGGGGGGGGGTACCTTAGATCAAACAACACAATTTTTTTTAAATAATTATATCAAATGAAATGTTTGGGTTTTAAATAGTTGGAGCAAAAAATAATTTTTTTTAAAAAAAATTCAAACCAATACCCTTTTTTCCCGGTTTCCCTTCTCACTCACAAACGATTATTACACAGATAATATGAATGAAAGTGGAAATCAACAAAGTTTTGAAAATGACAATCCTAAAAAAACATAAAAATTAATAGAAAAACATACATTCATTCAACAAAAACAACATATAGACACATTTCAGTAAGTTTTTTTTAAAATAATTTTATCAAAGGAATAGTTGTGGTTAAAAAATGTTGCACAATTGACCCTTCTACCCCATAAACGATTGTTATGTAGTTTATAAAACCTTCATACCAATTTTCAAAATCAATCAAGAAGGGTAAACGTTCATCCAGTTTACCCTTCTCCCCCACAAAGGATTGTTACACATATAAGATGCACGAAATTAAAAATCAAGATGGTGTTAGACATTACAATCCTAAAAGAATTCAAAATTAATGTAGAAAAGCATAAATTCATTCAATAAAAATAACATATAAACACATTTCAATAACATAGGCAATAGCAGAGGCAGGGGAATATTACCGATGTAGCTTGAGAGTAGAGGTATGTGTGAGAAATATCTCTACTGAGGATAATATATATATACCCATTCGGATAACAAAGGTAGGGGTGGAAGAGGAAGGTCCAAAGTTATCGATTTCATTATCTCAACGAAATGGATAGACGGAGTGAGGGGAAATGGAGAGACGAAGTGAGGTGATGGATATGGAGAGACGGATAAAGGACTTGTATATTGAAAGCGATGGAGAGAGGTAGTATCGGTATATGGAGAGACGAAGTGAGGAATTTAGGAAAGAGGAGGAGTAAGGTAATTAACATTAAAGCCACGCGTCGACCCTCTCACAAGATACACCAAAATTATATTTAGGTATTAGATTACAAGAAAATAGTTGTCCAATGGGACGCCCAAGGGATAGGCACAAAAGGCCAATATGAGGCATTTAAGGAGTCCACAATAGTCAATGAGATTACTCCCAGCAAAGCAAGTGTTGAATTTTGTGTATTTAAATGAAGGGTACTGGGATGGAGTCCCAGACTCATTATCTCATTTTAATTTTTCTTTCTAATTTATCCTTCTCCTACTCTTTACTTATAACCCAACCACTTCAAAACCTAACATAAATGTTTCAACCCTCTGTCATTTATGCAGGCTTAAAAAATGTCTTCATTATTAATACAAATAGAGAACTTATTCATCTCCACTGTTACTAAAGATAACAAGTTACAAAATATTTTGTTATTTCATTGCTTTAATTTGTTTAAGGAAATACTCATGTATTCAAAATGACCCATTTTAAATTCAAGAAAAGTTCTTCAGAACAGATCTTTAAGGAAAAATATTAAGCAAAGGTTTAAAGAGGCAACAATGGGCAGTGATGAAGAGCCGATTATGGCAGGAAGCGGGGAGAATATTTTTGAGCCAAATTTAACTCTTGCACTTGATAAAAATAATTATGGAAATAGTCTAGCCTGGTGTTATAAAAAATAATAATAATTATCTTAGTCGAGTTATGGAGGAAAGAAATTAGGAGGGGGAGGAAAGTGTGTCCCTAACTTTTGATCATGGGGAACCAAGTGGTGGGGGAGGTCTCTGAACTTCAACGTTTTCTTACGAACTGGAAATGGACAGTGATGGATGGGAGGATGATCAAAGATTTTCAAAATCTTTGAGGGAGTCGATGAGTAATTGGGAGGGTAAAGTTAAGTTAAAAAATTTCCAGAATCCTAGTTTGTGGTAGAATTAGTGGTATTAGGAGGGGGTGCGGAGTCAGTAGAGGAGAGGATTATTAGTTAGATATTCAATGGGAGGAGTTAGGGGAAGAAGGAGAGATATAAATATAGGTTATAATAGAAAGGTTTAGCATATATTTAGGAATATCATATGTATAGAATGACATGGATAATCTAAAGTTGTTCAGAAATATAGAGGAAAAAAGGACTAAATTGGGAGGAGTGGGGGCGCTAAAAGGTGTCCAATAAAGATATGACGGATATCATGGAATATGAGGGTCTTGAATGACCCCGTGAAAAAAGGAGTTATTAGTGGAGCTATATCTAGGTGGAGGATAGATATTTTGTGATTATAGGAGTCGAAGTTAAAGAGTATGGATAGGGAGTTGGCTAGGTGTATATGGGGAGGGAGGGGGATAAAGTGGTGCTGTGTGGACACTATGGGATCCTCGGGAGGAATTCAAATTGTTTGGGATTCTATAGTGGTGGAAAAATAGACATTTTACAAGGAAACAAATCATTCTCGTGCTTGTTTAAAAATGTGGAGGAGGGGTTCTCATGGAGTTTCTCAAGGGTTTATGAATCGGTGGAGGATTCAATTAGATGGGAGATGTGGGAGGATCTAGATGGAGTGAGGAGCGTGTGGGGGTGCCATGGTGTATGGGGGTTATTTTACTATTGTTCGGTTTCCATCGAACAGGAGAACTGAGGGTAGAATGAACATTTACATGCGGGACTTCTCGAATTTCATTGATGATATGGAATTATAGGATTTATCGATTGAAGGGGCGTTCACTTGGTTGTGACACCCCGACTCATTAAATACCGGGTAGCTACTCCTTTATTAAATTAAATCAAAATGCCAAGTTGTCTCAGATATTAGTATCACGGTCGAAAACATTTTATTATTACTAACCACCTAGTATTCAAAAAGTAAGTTGCCAAATTTTAATTAAAGTCTGATTAACATGCAGTGAAAGATTTAAAGCAAGAATAATAACACCATTCACCATAACGAAATAATAGAATAACCATCACAAGATATAAATAAGTCCGGAGGAAAAATCCTCACAACAAACTCCACAACTGAAAAGAATAACTAAATACTGAATACTAAATCAATACATGCCAAAGTCTGAAAAACTGAAATGGAAATGTAACTCTAATGGAACTGGGCAACATGCCCTAAAACTGAGGAATACTGAACATGGAATCCAAATGATAGAAGCGTCTAAAAGAAAATCCCTGTAACTTCCACAAACAGCTACAGCTCGTCATCTGAATGAGTATCCTATGCATGGTGTCCTTGTGGCTGGGCACCTAAAATGGTTTTACAAAGAAAATAGATTTGAAAGCAAACGGGTCAGAGCCCGAATGTGGAGATATTTTAAAAACCTGCAAGTGCTTTAAAAACATTTAAAACATTAAATGCAAACTACATGTTAGGACGTGCACTCACATGAAATTCTCACCTCTCGTCTAACTGTGCACTCCTAACGTAAGTACCCATCTAAAATTACACAAACTACTAGCTAAGTGACATCATATCTAGCTAGACCGTCATAGGTTCTACCCTTATTACTCGGTTCCCATTAACATTATAACGCTCGCAATTAAATAGGGGCTTAACGTAAATTCAGGTTCTCACGTAAAAGTAATACAACTCATTATAGATTATCCCTTTTGTTATTCCATAGTTATACACACAATACCATATGAAAGTTCCCAGTTTATTAAGCGTATATTTTCCACAACATCAATATACAATATAAGCACCCCGAGACTAAGCTGCGGTGAACACATACTCTGCTATCCATCCCGGTACATCACGTACATAAGGATCACGCATTCCGAATCTCTCAGGAATCGTTCAGATAACACAAATCACAAATAATGGAGGCGAACACAGTCACACCACATGGGTCACGCACATACCTGCGCTCCCACGATCAGCAGACTTATTAACATCCCAATAATTCCTTCTCTGACCTATGTTCATCGAGGTAACCAATCTAAATCCGGGCAACACAAGATTTAGAGGGCCCTAAGCGAACACAAACCTCCCGTGATAGCAAGTATGGTAGGTATGTCATACACACAAATCAAATATCAAACATTAGTAAACGCGCATCTTTGTAATCACCGTAGTTTAATTGTAGTACATATCGCATTCTCGTACCAACTTAATACATATACAACTTATATAATCCCGGTCCATATTTATACGTGCCATAATTTATTCTCACGTCGTAGTAGGCACTCACGTCTCAGCTCATAATGCCTATTTGATTCGATGCACACTTATATAAGATTTTCTCCTCATAATAACCCAAATGTTCCAAATCTACCCATAAATCCCCAAAGGAGTGTTATCTCTATCCTCAAACAAGTTTACGGGATTCCCAAAATCAAAACAGGCCAAAAAGGCCTAAACTGCCAGCTCGTTAGAAGTCTCGTTCGAACGAGGCTGTTCGAACGAGAGTTCGTTCGAACGAACTGGGCTATCTAACGAGATCTCGTTCGAACGAGATTATCGAATGAACATCCCTCTCGTTAGAACCCCAAACTGTCAACTCGTTAGAAGCTCGTTCCAACGAGCTCGTTCGAACGACCTGGGTAGGTCTTCTAACGAGTGACCAGATTCAAGCCCAGAAATCCTATCTCGTTTTTCCACCAATTTCTACACCTCAAATCTCAACCAAAATTCGTCCCAACAATGTTTAAAGGTCTCTAATCAATCCTAAACATATTAAAGTCACATACTAACGTGTTTTAATGAATTAATGAATTAATTCATCCTCAACATCATTAAATCATCAAGTCTCATCACTTTCCCCCAATTATCGAGAACATAAACCCTAGAATTTATAATCATCAGTTTACTCAAATTAGATCCGTTTTTGTTACATCCAACATATATTAACATCAGGGTAATCATCTCTATACGATTCTACATGAAATTTCTTCTAAAAAATTTAAGTTCTAAGTCCAAATAAAATGGGTTTTTCATTAACTTTCAAGAACAAATGTAAATCTTAGAATTTTCTAACATGGAAGAAACATTCTCTGAATTAAATAGAATTAAATCACTTGCCTTGATTAAATCTCTGATTTTGATGACGATTTGCTGCAGTTCTCTCTCTCCAAGCTTTCTTCTCCAAAGGTGGCTATGGTGGCTAGGGTTTGCTTTGGGAAAGTTTTGGAAACCTAATCTAATAACCCCCGTAGCTTATTGGGTCATTAAGGGTTGGTTAGTGGGTTTAGTGGGTCAATTCCCAATCAGATAAAAACTCTTAATTTTCGTCACTTTTAATTCCCAAAAATACGAAATTACCAAAATACCCTTTATGTTGCCGGTATGGCCTAAAAATACCCCGGGACCCAAACTAAACCCCCGGCTAGTGTTTTCTGACTATCTCGACCCTTTCGGAAGCGTTGGGGCACTCAAAACGACCATACGGTTAATAGAATTTAAATTCACTTTTATAAATAAAATAATTATAACCTGACGCGACTGTCTCACGCGTCCCAATAAAATGTCCAAATTGCCGTATATCAATCTCACGACAAATTTCATAATTCAATATTCACATATCATCATATATACTCAATATAGTCAAATACCAACTCACATCTCGCTAGTATTTTATCCGGATTAATTCCCAATTCTCTTTTAATTAATTAATCCCACAAATAAATATCGCCAAAAATACGGGGTATTACATACTTCCCCCCTAATAACAGAATTTCGTCCCGAAATTCGGAACTAGAAAGTACCTGATAAAAAAAACTCTGGATAACGTTCGCGCATCTCATCCTCGCTTTCCCATGTGGACTCCTCGACATTGTGATGTCGCCATTGAACACGCACTAACGGAACTATCTTTGACCGCAGCTTCCTCTCACTTCGGTCCAAAAAAGCAATCGGCCCCTCCTCGTAGGAGCTATCAGGCTGTAGATCAATCTCCTCCAAAGCGATGTGAGAATGAGCCAAATCGTCTCTGAGATATTTCCTTAGCGAGGAAATATGAAACACATCGTGAATCCGGTGTAAATGCTCCGGTAACCCGAGTCTATACGCAACTGGTCCAATCCGCTCAATAATAGGGAACGGCCCCAGATACTTCGGTGCCAACTTCCCCTTCTTCCCGAAATGCATAATCCCCTTCATAGGAGATACTCTGAGCAAAACCTGGTCCCCCACTTGGAACTCCCTGAAATATCTCTTCGCATCAGCATAACTCTTCTGCCGGTCTTGAGCTACCCGAATGCGACTCCGAATCAACTCAATCCTTGCCGAAGTATCCTGAATCACTTCCGGCCCAAGTAGTTTGTTGTCCCCCACCTCCAACCAACATGCTGGGGAACGACAAGGCCTACCGTACAACGCCTCAAACGGAGCCATGCCAATAGTGAACTGGTAGGATTATTATAAGCAAACTCTACCAGTGGAAGGTATTGCTCCCATCCACCTCCAAAGTCAATAATGCACATGCGTAGCATGTCCTCCAATGTCTGATTTGTGCGCTCTGTCTACCCATCGGTCTGCGGATGATAAGCCGTACTCAACCGCAATTCCGTGCCCATGGCCTCCTGGAAGCTCTCCCAAAACCGCGAAACAAATATCTTGTCTCTGTCAGACACGATATTTAGGGGCACACCATGAAGTCTGACAACCTCTGAAATGAAGAGCTGGGCATACTGTCCCGTAGTGTAGTCAGTCCTTAAGGGTAAAAAGTGAGCGACTTTGGACAACCTGTCCAAAATTACCCAAACGGAGTCGTGACCCCTCTGCGACGTAGGCAACCCCATGATAAAACCCATGGATATGATCTCCCACATCAACACCTGGACCTCCAACGGCTGTAGAAGCCCTGTCGGTCTCTGATGATCCACTTTTACTAGCTGATAAGTGGCGCATTTCTAAACAAACTCAGCAATATCTCTCTTCATACCGCTCCACCAATACTGGCGTCTCATGTCTTGATACATTTTGTCCCCTCCGGGATGTACCGCGAACCGTGAGCCGTGCGATTCTGCCATCACCTCGTGTCCCAATTTCTCCCCTTTCGGAACCACCAATCTCCCATTGAAGCGTAATCCCCCGTCTGAGCTGACAGTATAGGACTCGACTCCCTCTGCTAGTAATCGAACTATCTTCTCCTGACAGAACGAGTCATTAGCCTGTGCCCGTACTACCTTCGTGACAATCTGCGGTGTAACGGTCATCACAGACATGAAAGATCGGGCCACTGCATCCTGGTGTCCACTTTGCCTGCCACCTCATCTGCTGGCCTACGGCTCAACGCGTCTGCTACCACGTTGGCCTTACCCGGGTGATACTGGATATCGAACTGGTAGTCTTTTACAAACTCAAGCCACCTACGCTGCCGCATATTCAACTCCTTCTGCATGAACAGGTACTGTAGGGACTTGTGGTCCGTGAACAATTGGAACTTCTCCCCCAAAAGATAGTGCCTCCAAATCTGTAGGGCAAATACCACTGTCGCCAACTCCAAATCATGCATGGGGTAATTCTTCTCGTGAGGCTTAAGCTTACGGGAAGCATAAGCTATGGCCTGTCTCTCCTGCTGTAATACACCTCCAAGTCCTTGCAAAGACGCATCGGTGTAAACCAAATACTCAACTCCCGGTCTCGGCAATGCTAACACAGGTGCTGAGGTCAATTTGTCCTTTAACTCATCAAATGCCAACTGACAGGCATCACTCCAGATGAATGGAACACCCTTACGAGCCAGATGTGTCAAAGGACCCGCTATCTTTGAAAATCCCCGAATGAACCTCCTGTAGTATCCTGCTAGGCCCAAGAAACTACGAATCTCAGTCGGTGTCTTGGGCTTTCCCCACTCCCTCACCGCGAATACCTTCCCCGGATCAACAGATATCCCCCGGTCGGAAATAATGTGTCCCAAAAATTGGACCTCCTTCAGCCAAAACCCGCATTTCTCATATTTTGCATACAACTCGTTCTGACGTAGTGTCTGCAAAACTTGCCTCAAATGTTCGGCGTGCTCCTCCTCTGTCTGGGAGTAAACCAGAATATCATCGATGAAGACAATGACAAACTGATCTAGGAAATCCCTGAACACTCTGTTCATCAAGTCCATAAACACTCCTGGAGCGTTGGTCAAACCAAAAGGCATAACCCGAAACTCATAAGAACCATATCTCGACAAGAACGCAGTCTTCGAGACATCCTCCTCCCTGATACGCAACTGATGGTATCCCGATCTCAAATAAATCTTCGAGAAGAAAGAAGCTCCTCTCAACTGGTCGAATAAGTCATCGATTCGAGGCAACGGATACTTATTCCGTATCGTGACCTTATTCAACTCTCGGTAGTCCACACACAATCTCAGTGAACCGTCCCTCTTCTTCAGAAACAAAACTGGAGCGCCCCAAGGCGAGGTACTCCTGCGAATAAAGCCCTAACCTAACAGTTGCTCTATCTGATCTCATAGCTCTCGCATCTCTGCCGGAGCCATACGGTACGGTGCGCGTGCTATAGGTCTCGTATCTGGCAATAGGTCTATAACAAAGTCTATTTCTCGACTGGGTGGTAGGCCTGGTATCTCCTGAAACACATCCGAATACTCCCTGACGACTGGGATCGAATCTAAAGGAATCACAACCTCCTTAGAGGTATCCTCCTCTAGGTAATACAAATGAGCGGTCGAGCCTCCCTCTGGGCAAGGCATCGCCACTACAAACATCTCTTGCCCCGAAATGGCAAAAACAATGCTCCCACCGAAGCAATCAATCATGGCTCTATAATCGGCGAGCTAATCCATACCGATAATCACATCGTGAACATGGATATCTAATACCAACATATCTGCAGGTAATACCAGACTACCAATCTCTACCCCCACTCCCCGGCATATAAAGAAAATAAGTGACCCACTCCCCAATGGTGAGTCTACACACGTCACTGTGCACTCTGCCGTAGCTAACAATCCTAGGGCTTTCGCGAAATGTGTAGCCCCCGTATCAAACAATACCCGACCCATAGTGCCATGGATAGGAAACGTACCCTCAATCGCGGGCGGTGCCTGTGGAACTGCTGCCTGGTGGACGTTATAGACACGTCCATACTGTAGCTGCCCTTGCTGAGCTGGGACTGCTGGAATGGGTGGCAATGCTGCCATCTATGGCGGTGCGGGGAGAGCGGCGGGAAACATAGGCCTCTGCGGCTCCTGGCGAGCACCCTGCTGCTGCTGCTATGGGGCCCTGCCCCTATCAGGACAATCCTGTCGTTTATGGCCAGTCTTGCCACAAACAAAACACTTCCCTGGGAAGTTCCCTCCTCTCTGCCCCTGCGGTCCCCGGCCCTGGTGGCCGTTACCGTTCCTCCCTTGGCCCTACTGGCCCTGCTGAAACTGCTGCCCATTCTGCCCCTGTTGGCCATTTGGACCCTGATGGCCCTGACGGAAGCCTCCCTATCCATGCCTGTAATTTCCTGATCTGAACATCTTCTGATCCCCCTGCTGGGAACCCTGTTCACCCTGTCTCTGCCCCTGAACAGATTGTGCCCCACCGGCACCATGTCCTCCAGTCCTGCCCTGATGGCTAGACTCTCCCGATCTCTTGCCCTCAGCCATATGAAAGTGGTGATCCTGGCAGTGTAACAAAGCAGCGTTAACCACATCAGAATACGTGGCTAACGAAAGGTTCCCTAACAGATGCTGACGGATCCTCCATGTCAACCCGTCGGTGAATTTCTCAATCTTCTTCTTTTCTGTCGGTATCTCATCCGGAACGATATTCAACAGATTCATGAACTCGGCCTCATACTCGGCCACGGTCTTACCCTCTTGCTTCAGATACATCAGTTTCCTCCTCATTTTCGTGTGAACAGCCGACGAAAAGTACTTGCGGTCGAACCGCACCCAAAAGTCCTGAATAGTGAGAGTATCCCTCTCCTCCACGGTGGTAATAGACTCCCACCACTGCAGTGCAGATCCAACTAGCTTGAAAGTAGCAAGCACCTGCTTCTGAACGTTCGTGCACTCATACATCCTCAAGTGCCTCTGTATTCCTTCCTCCACTGGCTCGAGACTACCACATCTGAGCTACCTGCAAACTCTGGCGGATGCGCTTTCTGAAAAGCGTCACGTACACATTCCCAAGCAGAAGGGAATGCATTTGCCTGTACTGGTGCGGCAACCGACACCTGAGGTGGTGCCTGCTGAACTATGGCAATTGCAGCATTTACCGCTTGGGCTACAATGGCTGCAACCTCAGCGGCGTTCATCATGCCCTGAACTGGAGCGGGCTGGGGTTCGGGCGTTGCATCCCTGGGAACTCGTCGTGCACGTCGTGGAGGCATCTGAAATAAGAATGAAGTTTATAAGTTCACTGTTTATAAACTTAAAATAGCTGAAGAACGAAGCATACACAAAAAGAGTACAACAGTCCTAAAATATAGGGCTCTATATCAAAGAAAACTTAGCGAAAACATAATAGCCGTACAGATCCTAAAGGACACTAGAACCTGATGCTCTGATACCACCTGTGACACCCCGACTCATTAAATACGGGGTATCTACTCCTTTATTAAATTAAATCAAAATGCCAAGTTGGCTCAGTTAATAGCATCACTGTCGAAAATATTTTATTCTTTCTAACCACCTAGTATTTAAAAAGTAAGTTGCCAAATTTTAACTAAAGTCTGATTAACATGCAGTGAAAGATTTAAAGCAATAATAATAACACCATTCACCATAACGAAATAATAGAATAACCATCACATGATATAAATAAGTCCGGAGGAAAACTCCTCACAACAAACTCCACAACTGAAAAGAATAACTAAATACTGAATACTAAATCAATACATCCCAAAGTCTGAAAAACTAAAATGGAAATGTAACTCTAATGGAACTGGGCAACATGCCCTAAAATTGAGGAATAATGAACATGGAATCCAAATGATAGAAGCGTCTAAAAGCAAATCCCTGTAACTTCCACAAACAGCTACAGCTCGTCATCTGAATGAGTATCCTATGCATGGTGTCCTTGTGGCTGGGCACCTAAAATAGTTTTACAAAGAAAATAGATTTGAAAGCAAACGGGTCAGAGCCCGATCGTGGAGATATTTTAAAAACCTGCAAGTGCTTTAAAAACATTTAAAACATTAAATGCAAACTACATGTTAGGACGTGCACTCACATGAAATTCTCACCTCTCGTCTAACTGTGCACTCCTAACGTAAGTACCCATCTAAAATGACACAAACTACTAGCTAAGTGACATCATATCTAGCTAGACCGTCATAGGTTCTACCCTTATTACTCGGTTCCCATTAACATTATAATGCTCGCAATTAAATAGGGGCTTAACGTAAATTCAGGTTCTCACGTAAAAGTAATACAACTCATTATAGATCATCCCTTTTGTTATTCCATAGTTATACACACAATACCATATGAAAGTTCCCAGTTTATTAAGCGTATATTTTCCACAACATCAATATACAATATAATCACCCCGAGACTAAGCTGCGGTGCACACATACTCTGTTATCCATCCCGGTACATCACGTACATAAGGATCACGCATTCCGAATCTCTCAGGAATTGTTCAGATAACACAAATCACAAATAATGGAGGCGAACACAGTCACATCACATGGGTCACGCACATACCTGCGCTCCCACGATCAGCAGACTTATTAACATCCCAATAAGTCCTTCTCTGACCTATGTTCATCGAGGTAACCAGTCTAAATCCGGGCAACATAAGGATTAGAGGGCCCTAAGCGAACGCAAACCTCCCGTGATAGCAAGTATGGTAGGTATGTCATACACACAAATCATATATCAATACTAAGTAAATGCGCATCTTAGTAATCACCGTAGTTTAATTGTAGTACATATCGCATTCTCGTACCAACTTAATACATATACAACTTATATAATCTCGGTCCATATTTATACGTGCCGTAATTTATTCTCACGTCGTAGTAGGCACTCACGTCTCAGCTCATAATGTCTATTTGATTTGATCCACACTTATATAAGATTTTCTCCTCATAATAACCCAAATGTTCCAAATCTACCCATAAATCCCCAAAGGAGTGATATCTCTATCCTCGAACAAGTTTACAGGATTCCCAAAATCAAAACAGGACAAAAAGGCCGAAATTGCCAGCTCGTTAGAAGTCTCATTCGAACGAGGCTGTTCGAATGAGAGTTCGTTCGAACGAACTGGGCTATCTAACGAGATCTCGTTTGAACGAGATTATCGAACGAACATCCCTCTCGTTAGAACCCCAAACTGTCAACTCGTTAGAAGCTCGTTCCAACGAGCTCGTTCCAACGACCTGGGTAGGTCTTCTAACGAGTGACCAGATTCAAGCCCAGAAATCCTATCTCGTTTTTCCACCAATTTCTACACCTCAAATCTCAACCAAAATTCGTCCCAACAATGTTTAAAGGTCTCTAATCAATCCTAAACATATTAAAGTCACATACTAACGTGTTTTAATGAATTAATTCATTCTCAACATCATTAAATCATCAAGTCTCATCACTTTTCCCCAAATTATCAAGAACATAAACCCTAGAATTTATAATCATCAGTTTACTCAAATTAGATCCGTTTTTGTTACATCCAACATATATTAACATCAGGGTAATCATCTCTATACGATTCTACATGAAATTTCTTCTAAAAAATTTAAGTTCTAAGTCCAAATAAAATGGGTTTTTCATTAACTTTCAAGAACAAATGTAAATCTTAGAATTTTCTAACATGGAAGAAACATTCTCTGAATTAAACAGAATTAAATCACTTGCCTTGATTAAATATCTGATTTTGATGACGATTTGCTGCAGTTCTCTCTCTCTCCAAGCTTTCTTCTCCAAAGGTGACTATGGTGGCTAGGGTTTGCTTTGGGAAAGTTTTGGAAACCTAATCTAATAACCCCCGTAGCTTATTGGGTCATTAAGGGTTGGTTAGTGGGTTTAGTGGGTCAATTCCCAATCAGATAAAAACTCTTAATTTTCGTCACTTTTAATTCCCAAAAATACGAAATTACCAAAATACCCTTTATGTTGCCGGTATGGCCTAAAAATACCCCGGGACCCAAACTAAACCCCCGGCTAGTGTTTTCTAACTATCTCAACCCTTCCGGACACGTTGGCGCACTCAAAATGACCATACGGTTAATAGAATTTAAATTCACTTTTATTAATAAAATAATTATAACCTGACGCGATTGTCTCACGAGTCCCAATAAAATGTCCAAATTGCCGTATATCAATCTCACGAAAAATTTCATAATTCAATATTCACATATCATCATATATACTCAATATAGTCAAATACCAACTCACATCTCACTAGTATTTTATCCGGATTAATTCCCAATTAATTCTCATTTAATTAATTAATCCCAAAAATAAATATCGCCAAAAATACGGGGTATTACATTGGTCCAATAAAAAGGATGACCCTTTATTGTCCCAGTTAGACTGGTTCTTCCTTTTTTATGGATGGGAGGAGCATTATTTGGGTGGGATTCAGGCATTCTTTCCCAGGGTGACCTCAGATCACACTTCAATTTTGTTACAGCGTTGGGGTGGAGTGGGGGAGTACCCCCTTCAGGTTCAAAAATATGTTGTGGAATGAAACGAACTTTGTTGATTTGGTGAAGGAGTGGTGGCAAGGGTATGTGGTTGTGGGAAATGCTAGTTATATTTTGTCAATGAAGCTCTCACTTATAAATAGGGACATCAAAAGGTGGAACAAGGATATTTTTAGGAATATGAGGGATCTCATCGAGAGATACATGGAGGAAATTTGGATTCTCGACAAAAAGGAAGGGACGATTGATTTTCTGGGGGAAGTAAAGGAGTTGAGTGAGGGTAGAAATGGAAAATTAGGGAGGAGATTAATTTAGGAACATATCAGTTTGTGGAAAAAGTAGAGGTCCTCGTGGTTGGAGGGTGATAAGAACACTAAATGTTTTCATAAAGTATATAATTCCCATCGTCGCTTTAATTATGTTGGGAAAATTGTAGTCGGGAATGAGGAGTTCACCAAGGAGGGTGAGGTCAGGGGGTCATTAGTCAGTAATATGATAGTCTTTACATAGAGGAGGAATCTTGTAGACCCACATTTGATGGTGTACAATTAAGGAGCATTGCAGTGGTAGAAGCCGATAAGTTTGAGGGATTATTCACGGAGGAGGATGTATTAGGTTCTGAATACTATGGGTGGAAACAAAGCACCAGTTCCAGATGGTTTTACCATGGCCTTCTTTCAGCATTGGTGGGGAGTTATGAGAGGGGACGTATTGGCTTTCTTTACTGGGTTCTACAACAAGGGTTATTTCCTCATAAGCTCGAATGCTACATTTATTGCAATGATTCCTAAGAAAGGGGCCGGTGCAGATGAGGGATTCTGGACCGATCATCTTAGTAGGAAGTGTATATAAACTCCTTTATATGGTTTTGCCAGTCGTACTGAGAAGATTTATTGATCCTCTTATTTCGGGGGCATAAAATGTGTATGTGAGAGGGAGATAAACTATGGATGTTGTGATTGTAACGAATGAGTGTTTAAAGTCTCAGACGAGGAGTGGTGAGTCGAGCATTATATGCAAGCTTTACATTAAGAAGGCGTGTGATCAGCTGCACTAGGGGTTCCTTGTATATATGTTGATGAGGATGGGGTTTGGGGAGTGATGGTGTCGCTGGATCAAAAGTAACTTATCTCCAGTTAAATTCTATGTGCTAGTGAATAGGGTCGTATAGGATTTTTTTTCTTGTTCTAGTGGGATACATTAAGGGGACTCGCTTTCCTCATTCCTCTTGATCTTGGTGATGGAGGATTTCACTAGGATGATTGGTCGTACAGTTAATGCAGGGTGGGTTAGCGGTTTCATTATTGGTGCCCCGGATGCTCAGTCTGTCAAAGTTTCTCATCTAATTCTTTTAGATGACACGATTATTTTGTATTTTATGGTAGAAGGTCAGGTAAGATCACTTAGGTTGTTGTTGTTGTTTAGAGGCAGAGTCATGTTTGCATATCAATGTAGGGAAATTCAAGATTATTGCATTTGCGGGTGAAGAATGTGGGTCATTTGGTAATTTTGTTAGGATGCAGGGTTTGTATGCTTCCCTCAATGTATCTTGGACATCAATTAGGCGGTAAGTTCAAGTCTAGAGATATTCGGGACCCATTTCTAAAGGGTGAGAAGGAGGTTATCAATGTGGAAGAATTGCTTCATTCAAAATAAGGGAGTCTGATGTTAATCAAAAGTGTGTTGATTTTACCAACATACTTCTTGTCAGTCTTTCCTGGTTCAGTGAGTATGTTTTTGGATAAGATGATGAGGGACTACTTGTGGAAAGGTAGTGAGGAGAGTTTTAAGTACTACTTACTGAGTTGGGAGGAGGTTTGCAAGCCGTTAAAGGAGGGTAGAGCAGGAGTGAAGTGCTTAAATAAGTTCAATAAATCATTATTGGGCAAGTGGTTATGGAGGTTTAATCGAAAGGAAAGTAGTGGGGGCTAGGAGTGGAGTTCATGATACGAGTGGGGCCCAAGAGTGGGGAGATGCGTGCATGTAGTGAGGATATGTAAAAGCATAGTGAATGTATAGCAGGTATTTTTTCAGTACACGGCTTTCTAGTTAGGAAATGGGAGAAAAAACAAATTTTAGAGAGATTAGTGTGGGAAAGATGGCACTTTAAAGGATCTTTTTTCGGAGATTTATCCTCTTGTAAGGGATAAAGAGGGTTTGGTCATGGATCACGTATTGAGGGTGGGAGATAAAGTTGTGTGGAACCTTAAACTTATAATAAGACTTTGTCATTAGGAGATGTAGGTGGTAAAAGCTTTTTTTATTGGCTGGGAATGGCTCCAATCCCAACAGGGGGACTCCTTGAGATGGGTTAGTGGAAAGACATGGCTATTCATAGTTAGGAACTTCTACATAATACTGAGAGAAGGTGCCCCTGAAAGTTACTGTCTTCGTGTGGACCACTGCTAGACATGTTATTTTAATGATAGAAGGGTTACAGTAAAGAGGGAGACAAATGACCAGTAGATGTTGATTTTGTAAACTGGCGGAGGAGATGACTAATCATTTGCTTTTGCATTGTTTGTTAATGAGGGGATTATGTGATGTTCTTCCAAGGGAAGGAAATGGCACTAGCGAGACTTTGTTATAATTTTTTGAGTACAATTCTGCTATGGCATCGAAAAAATCAAAAGTCATTGCTTACTTCGCTCATGGATTTCGAGAAGGAATTTCAGGGGACGACAAAATTAGCTTTTTGCGTATGGGTGGGATTATTTGGTGTGTTATGTTTTTGCTTTTTGTAGGATATACATCCTGTATATGGGATTTCGCCCCCTTAGACGGGTTTAGGTAATGAATTAATAATTAAAAAAAAATATTTATATCAGCCCCAAGAACCTTAGGGCCAGCCTTGGTTGTCCTCCTCTTTTCATCATTCAACAGTTTTTTTTGAAACAATTAGTTTATATGCCCGTATTCTTAACATTTAACATTTTGTCTCAAACAATCAATTATCTTGTAAAGACAAATGACCATTATGTATTAAAAAATAGAATTTTTGGGTCTTGATCGGGCTAATATAGCTAAGTTAAAGGCTCAAAAAAGGTTTTGGTTTTCTACATACACTATATAGTGGTTGAGTATTAAACTATTTGTTAAACATATGGTAGATCTACTGAGTGAGGTACTTATGAAGTTTGAAATCAAGGCATTTAATAATAATTTCAATCTTGGCCTATATGATAGGTGGTTGTTGAGTGTCCTTATATGATAATGGTTACAATTTTACATTTTGGGTATAGAGAACTGAGTGGAGGATACGAAAAATATCGTCTTCAAATGGATGAAAGCTCTATCTCTTTTTATTGAGATATATGTCACATATTGGGTTTGAAACATGTGATATAGGAAACCATGACCAATATTATATGGGACAAGTTGCCCTAAACATATGTCGAAATCGTGAAGTTGATAAAGCCTTATTGTTGCTTGAACTCTTGCTCGATACATGTGGGCACTTTGTCACCAGACTCAATTTTGGGAAGAAATGCCTTAAGTTCAATGACTTTGTTTTAAACAAAATATCACACACAACAACAACAACAACAACAACAATAATAATAATAATAATAACAACAATAACAACAACAACAACAACAACAACAACAACAACAACAACAACAACAACAACAACAGTAGCAACAACAGTAACAACAACAACAACAACAACAACAACAACAACAACAACAACAACAACAATAATAATAATAATAATAATAATAATAATAATAATAATAATAATAATAATAATAATAATAATAATAATAATAATAATAATAATAATAATAATAATAATAATAATAATAATAATAATAATAATGCATGGGACACATATTTTCAAGGTGATGGATTTGTAGCAAAATGTCGAAATGGTGGTTGAATGGGAAGGCAAGAGGAATGTATGCTAAAGCTTAATAGGTTAACAATCTAAGTTTAGAGAAAATAAAAATAAGAGTTTTAAATAGTTAGAATACGTGTCTTTAGAGTTTAAATAAGTATGCAATTTTACTACATAGTTGGCTGAGTCATGTGGACTTGTTAGGAGTATTTGAGTAGTTGCCTTAGAAATAACAGGAATAGTTGAGTAGTTGAGTTGGGTAGTGTCCTTGAATGTAGGAAGCATGTTATGCATTATATCTATATTAACCAGCTCGTATGATTGAATAACACACCACATCGTTCTGCTCTAGTTTCTTTTATATTATCTATGTAATAGTGGTATTAGAGTCTGGTTTGTTCAGACTAAGTGTTCGATATTGTGATTATGTTGGGTTTTAGTGTTGTGTGCAATTGAAGTGCTTGGTTAAAGGTTTCAAAGACTATTAAACATGAATTCTCTCAATATCTCATAGTCTCAGTCCTTGGTACCGATTATCAATGGAGAAAATTATAAATTCTAAAGTATTATGACGATAACATTTTCCATCTCAAAAGAACTTTCATAGTTTGTTAAGTCCGATTATGCTGAGACGGCAGCTGATGCAAGGTAACTTCATAAGAAGGATGCGAAGGCTTTATTAGTCTGTGACATAATCATTTTATCCTTGTATATCAAATTCTTACAAATCGAAGAACGCTGGACAATCATGAAGTAGTATTTCCATGGCGGTGAAACTTCAAACATTTTGTAGGGAGTTTGAGACTTTCCTTATGAAAGACTATGAGTATGTATAGGATTTTATTTCTATATATTCTATGACTGTAAATCACCTAGAAACCTTTGGTGAACAAGTATCAGACCAAAAGGTTATTGAAAATATTCTAAGGAGTCTTTTGTCTAAGTGGGATAATACTGTGACAGCCATAGAGGAATCAAACACATGATTATTTATTCCTTGAATGAATGAATGGTCTTTATTTTAGCTCATGAAGATTAGATGACCAGGTTGGCAGATAAGAACATGGAGGATTCTTTTTAGTCCACTACGGAGATTTTAACAAAGAGAATGATGTTGAAAGTGGTCATAGTTATGCAGGACGAGATCAAGATATATGTGGTTTTCATGGTCGAGGTAGAGGCCAAAGTAGATATAGTGCTGGTAGAAGGTACCAAAATGGCAATCAATGGTGGAATCATCAAAATAAAAGGTGTTATTCTTATAATTGGTTTGGTCACCTTGCTAAAAATTTCCCAAATGTTCTGTAACAAGAAAATCTTGGGGAAGAGGAATAACAAGAAGACGAATGTAATTTTTTTCTTAGCTGTGTTGATTCGAAATCAAACAAGTCCGATGTGTGGGTCTTAGATAGTGTTTGTTGTAACCATATAATATGACAAAGAAATATCTTTCATAGCCTTAATGAATTTGCAAAGACAACAGTTTGACTTGGAGATGAAAATCAGTTGAAGGCAAGGGAATTATTCATATTAAATCCAAATAAAGTATCAAAAGATCTATTTGTGGTGTTTACTATTCATCTGATTTAGCTCATAATTTATTAAATTCTAATCAGTTAGCCTCAAGAGGATATTTGATTTTATTTGAAGATAATATATGTGAAATCGGGAGAAAAAATATCCAATAAACCCCTTATTCGGATTCGTATGACTAAGAATAAGACGTTTACCTATGATTTGTCATATTTGGATAAATGTGCCTTGGTTGCTAATGTAAAAGATGATTCCAGACTTTCGCATTTCCATTTTGGGCACTTTAATTTCAATAGCTTGTGCACTCTTTATCAAAAGAAAATGGGGAACGAACTTCCTTTGATACAAAATCATTCTCAAGTTTATGAAAATTTATTATTAGGAAACCTTATGAGGATCCCTTTCCAAAAAGGATGTCTTGGTGAAATAATATCCCATTGGATTTGGTGCAATTAGATATTTATGGACCCATTAATCCAACTTCCAATGGGGCTAACCGATATTTTGTTATGTTTATTGATGACTATAGTAAAAAGACATGGATTTATTTTTTACAAAAAAAGTTAAAATCTTTTTTGACCTTCAAAACCATCAAAGCTCCCATGGAGGAGAATAAAACTCCTAGGAGTTTGAAGAATTTTATGAGAAACATGAGATTCAAAGCCAGCTCATGACTGTATATACACCATAACATAATGGCGTATTCAAAAGGAAAAATCGCACAATCATGAACATGGTGCGGAGTATGCTTGCAAGGAGAAACATACTGAAAAATTTCTAGCCTATAGTAGTCCTGTGGAGTGTTCACATCCTGAATCAAAGTCCAACATTTTTTATCGAAAACATAACCCCTAAAAAATCTTGGGTTGGTCGAATACCAAATGTTGAATACTTCTGCATTTTTGGGTTCATCAACTATGCACATGTTCCTGAAGAGGAGCGAAATAAACGAATGACAAAGCTGTGAAGTGAATATTTATCAAAGTAAGTGAGCAGTCGAAAGCATATAAATTATATAATCCTCTTATAAAGAAGATTATAACCAGTCATAATGTAGTGTTTGATGAAGACAAAGTTTGACCATGGACTGGTATAATTCCAAGAATCTCATTCCCATTCCTTTAGATAATGGAGATTTTCCATAGCCCACATCTTCTACGAACATGTGTTCACAAAGTCAATGAACAAATTTCCATTCGAGTCAGTTTTTTTTATAATTAGCTTACTTTTAGGAAAAAATTTGAGTCATAGGTTTCGTATTATCCATCTCGTAAGCCTATGACATATTTTTTGTCGATGTAGCAGCTAAACCTCAAAGTTGGATACACATCGTGTCGTGTTTTCATGCCAAGTTTTTCTTCACATTTACCTTGAATCTCGCAGGTATGGATGCATGGAATATGATCCTTAGATATTTATTTTGGGTGTTTGTTTTTAATAAAATTTTTGGAACTATTTTTAAAATAATTTTTGGAGAAAAATATTTTGTGTTATTTAGTTTGTTAGAACGAGTTTTAGACTTCATTAGAACAAAATGTCATTTTTATTGGATTGAGTCTGAGACTTCATTGGAGTGAACTGCATGCCTTTATTAGAACGGACATCAAACGGGCACATTCTTTCAAACATTGAAGAACCCGTTAGAATCACGTTAGATAGTTTTCAAAACGACTTTGCCTATTCGTTTGAACAAGCTTGACTTTCGTTTGAACGAAATAAGAAGTTCATTTGAATGAACCATAGGATTTCTTTCGAATGAACCCGCCGCCTCAAAAATGTGTTTTTCTATTTAAGTCATGCTGGACTTAGATTTTTTAAGAACTTTTGGCAAAAATCAAATTCTTACTTGTTTACAAAAGTATGAAAACCCTAGTTTCACTCATTTTGTTTAAAGATCCAAGTTTCACAATTCTTATGCTTTGAGATCTTTGTGTTGGGTACCAATTTTTATTTTCTCTTTATCTTAAGAGAAGAATTTTTGTATGGTGAACTTCGTACTTGGCTTACTATGTCGCGGTGAAGAAATGGTGATTTTGTGTTTCAATTCTGTAGACGGTTGCTGAGCCTCATCGATTGATACCGAGGCACGTGTGGATTCATGTATAATGAAAAATTTCATGGGTGAACTCCTACACTGCATTATTGAGGACAAGTTGAATATAGAAGATTGTCAAGGCTTACGATGGAGACGAGTCGTTAAGTATGTCTATTGTCTAGTATTTATAAAACCCTATCATAGTGATTTATTTGGTTGGATCGTCCGAGATAGCTCCCTTTGTGGTTTTTTTCATACATCAGTGTGTTATGGATGATTTATTTATTTTATCTGCTTATCACCAAGATTCATGTTTTAGTTTAAAAAGATAAATTAGGAAATCAATTTTTCACAACAAACTGTTTAATTTTGTGAAGAAGTTTTATTGGGTTTAATTTGTTTAATGTTTTGATCCTTAAATAAAAAATATATAAAAATAATTTATTTTTTTACCATCCCATCCTAAGCACTATAAGGTGTTCTCAAATTAGTATCAGAGCTAGAACATTAAGTTTTTGTGTTTAGATACGGTGTTTTTAGGCATTAATTTTGGTTTTTTTGATGGTCTTTAAAGCGACCACAAATGTGTATCTAAGTGCGTGCTATCTAGGCTCAAGTGCAAAACTGTCGCTCAAGTAATAATCTCGATAAGACGGGGTATCGATCCTCAGGGAAATAGGGTGTAAAGACGTGACGACGTTGGCAAGATAGAGAATCCTAATTTGACCCTAAAAAGGAAATAAAAAGGTGTTTTGAAAGGGAGGATAACTACGTACTAAAGGTAAATTAAACTTTAACAACTAAGTATGCTAAGTACTAAAGAAGTGCAATTAAACTAATTATGATGTTGTACTCTTAAATGAGAAGAATAGGTCAGGATACAATCCTCCAACCCTTGTGCGTTTAACGATGTTAAAACTAATTCTCGAATTGAAATAAATGATTAAACCTAGTATTTATAAATATCAAGATTTATATATATGAGGTTCAAGCCCGCATCATATATAATCAAAAGAAAGAATAAAGCGGTGTTGAGATAGCTACATGTGCGTTGCACTCTTAAGCATCACGATTACCTAGGGCAAACAAGATCAAAAGTCGTACAACGGTTGTGATCACTACAAAACACGATTTAATCAATTATTTAATTTAAAAGTTAATTTTATACACATGTAAATGACATCAGGTTGGATTCATGCATACCAACCCTTAGAAACTTAGCCGAAAATGATTAAATTAAAGAAAAACACAATTTTTTGAGAAATAAAAAATCATGTCTAATGAAAAGTGATAAAGAGAAATATACTGAATCAAACAAATAACAAATCTAAAGAACCAATAGAGAATTAATGGAAGAATAGTACTTGTATTCAAGAAGATTCAGAAAGAAAAATGCGATTCTTATAAAAAAATTTGTTTTTGTCAAAACTAGAGTTTTTGGCTACAAAAGCCCTCTACTCCTAATTAGAAAACTAAAATGGCGAACTCCTACTATTATGTAACAACCTAGCATAAATAGATCCAAAATTTTCAAGAGATTTACTCACTTAAAATTCTGAGAAATATAAAAGAAAATCCGAAAAAATCCCAAGAGGTCCGGATCCTCGGGCTGGGCGGTCCGGATCGCCCCCTTTTTTGAATCAGAGATCTTAGCAAGGGCGATCCGGAGCCTTTTTTAATAAAAGGTCCAGATCACCGCTGTTTCCATACGGGGACCAAATTGCC
Organism: Sambucus nigra; assembly: GCA_949130495.1. NCBI lineage: Eukaryota > Viridiplantae > Streptophyta > Magnoliopsida > Dipsacales > Adoxaceae > Sambucus > Sambucus nigra. Next base: position 494,909,418 of record OX422209.1, on the reverse strand, counting down.
TATGCGGTCTGGACCTCCCCTGAAATTTATTCAGAGCTCATGTTTTATACCCGGTCAAGATCCTTTTTGAATAAAAGGTCTGGATCGCCTATAAAATTCATGCAGGGATCTTCTTCCAAACTTTTCTCATCTTCAAATGCTCATAACATTTCCACCGTAGCTCAAATTGAAGTGTTGTTTCTTCCAGTGTTACTGTGATCGAAATACCTTCAACATTCCAATTGGCTCCACTTCCGGACTATGGTTGCAAAGTTACGAAACTGCTCTTTTGACTCTATTTCTTTGATTTCTTTCGATGCCTTTCCAATCTCTTTCTTTGTCAATACTTTAAATACCTGCAAAACTCATGAGAAATACACAAAACTAGATGTACTTGTTAGAAGGAGTCATTAGAAAGGAAATACGATAAATCAACTCATTTTTACTCGAAATGATAAAAGTCCCTAAATTAAGGGGATAAATTCCAAAGAATTTAAGCCTAATAAAACCCCCTAACTTAGAACTTTGTGCGTCCCGAGCAATGTAAAAGAATTGAACTAAGGTTCAACTCTAAAAAAATTCGTTTTGTTCGGATAGAGTACCACTTTCGAGGGTGAGCGATTGCATTTAGCGTATGCAACAAGCCTTTAAACTCCCAGGTTACCCTAGTAGGATGAGTTGTGTCTCGTGAGGGTTTGCAGTGAATATACCCACAAAATTCGACTCAAAGAAAATTCAAAATACTCAAAAATTGTACAATTTGAATCTTCCAGAAAATAGTCACCACCAATTTATATTCAAGAGTCTCAAATTATAATGTGTGTGTGCGAAACCAAAAATCGAACTGCTAACTTCCACCAATATATCACTACGTTACTTTTTGAAAATTCGCTTTGATTTCAAAATCTCACGGGATGCTCTCACAAACGAATCACTCGAAAATGTGGCTTATTCTCTCGGTATGCGTGATAAAAAGAGTAAATATAATGGGCACAAATTGACGCACACCATTTGAAAGATAAAAATATATTAGGTGAAAAGATCTCATCATTAGAATACGGTTATTGGGAAACAGGAAACACCGCCTCTTAGTCACACCATTTCAATCTCTGTTATTATCTTTTCATGTCTTAACTCTCCACACGGTACTCAATTTCGCAATTCAGACTCGATTAGGCCTTTATCGGGTTGTAAGGTGTATTGGGTAAAATTCGAATGGTTGGGATCTTCGAAATTGGAAAATTTTCTTTATGATGTCCGTTAGGGCTTTTTTTCGGGGTTTTGCCCATTTTTCTCTTCTTATTTCTATTTTCTTCTATTTTTCACATTTTTCTTTTCTTGCTATTTTTGTTGAGCATTCTTCTAATTATTTTTTGCCCCTTTTTATGAACTTTTCAGACTTTATTTGATGAATATTCGATTTTCACAATTTAGGGCCAATTGGGGTTCTTTGGGTTGTCATATGAAAATGAAAAATTTATTCGGCTCAAATTGGATTGCAAAAGGGTTAATTTTTCACGACTTTTTCTGGCCAATCTTTTTGGGTGACAAACGAGGGCCTACTTCATTGCCCAAATTACTAATTTCTCTACCATATGCGTCTCGTGGTGAATTAAGTCTAGAGATAATTTAGCGCGTATTTTAAGACAAAACATCACACGTTTCCCGTAATCGATCAAACAAAGGAATAGAGATCTTCAACGACTTATTTAAACGCTAATATGAACTTTAAGTTAACCATTAACTCAGATTGATTTAGATTCTCACAAAAATAGATAGGCTTGAAATCTCATCGGGTTGGTTAATCTCCACACTTATTTGTAAAGTCGTCAATTTTCTTTCAGTTTCCATCTTTGGTCAATTTCGGCTTTGTGTAATTTATTTTCAGAATTTGAGAATTTAAACCAAATTTTAATGATATTTTTGGAAAATTTAAATTCCAATTTTTATTTATTTTGAAGAAAAATATTTTTGGCTTTTCATATTTTTTCATTTTTTTTGGAAATTTGGGCATTTTAAAAATTTGTGAGGTTTTAGAAAGTCGCACTTGTCACCCCTCCCCCCCAACTTAGACTTTTGTATTGTCCTTAATCAAAAGGACTAAAATCTAAAGAAAGCAAATAATAAGTGTGACAAAAAAAATGAGCAAATATTTAGAATGCGGAAAGACACTAAATGACACTAACACATGACTAAATAAAACAACCAAAAATCACCCCATATGCGTCGGGGGTGCGAAGACCTCTCATCTCTACACAAACTCACCCGACCCCTTGTAGAGGGTTTGTTTCTCTCCTAGTCTCCTCCGTCTTCCTATCATAAGTAAATAATCAGAAAAAGTTAGGCCCAGTCCCATAGATAAGGGAGAGACCCTTGATCTCGGGCTGACTCATTGGGAAGGGATCCTCGTGGTCCCTAACTCGTTCTTTGCCAGCGTGCACCGACTTGGAAGGGGCATCTAGATTTATTTTAGTTTTTGGAGTGCATGGGTCGGGCTATAAATCGGACGATACTTGAGTCTTCTCCTCAATTGCATTAGAGGAATCAAGTGGTATGGGTGGATGGTCACAAAAAAGGAAACCATCTATTTTATCTTTTCAATTGTTCTCTCCTAAGTGACTAAAAGAGCCCAATAATGGTTAGACTTCGACATTAAGGTTCTCATCCATCGGCCTGAATTCTTTCTGAAAGTTCTCTAGACTCATATCACCTAACTCTCTTTCATGATTACATTTTGCATCCGCTTTCTTAATCTCCTCAAATCTCTCTGTCCCGCACATGCCTACGTGCTCGTTCTTTCTCTTGCTCGTGGTCACTAAGCACACCTCCCTTACCTCATACGTAATGTCAGAAATACCGCTCTCACTTGGTGCAATAAGGCCTACCTCTAACAGCTATCTCTTGCGAGTCCTCTCATGCTCGTGTGCTTCCTCGATAAGATCCGTTTATCGTAGTTCTCTTTCGTCTCCCTCGTTCTTAATGTCATTAAAGATATTTATCTCGAGGGTCATATTCCCAAATGTTAATTGCATTCGTCCACTCCGAGTATTGATGATTTCATTAGCCGTAGCTAAGAATGGGTGTCCCAGGATGACAGGAACATGATTGCTCGGGAGAATGGATAGCTCCTCATCCCAAATAACAAAATCCACCAAGAAGTAGAAAGTGTCAATTTTTCAATAAATTTAGGGGATTTTTCCCATTAAAAAAATAGAAAGTTTCAATTTGGAAACAATTCCCCAAGGCATCTTCACAGAGCGATCCGCGAGCTAGAGAGTCGTATGTGTGGGCTTAAGGGCCCCCAAGTCTAATTTCTTATAGAAGGAATAGGAAAAAATGTTAACACTCTCCAATAGATCTACTAGCGATCTCTCAATTAGGTTCTTCCCCATGATGCATGAAATGGTGGGTTCACCTGTATCTTTATATTTTAGTGGGCGATCACTCAACAGGACTGAGTTGACATTCTGTGTTAGAAATACGTTTTTCTTTACCTCCAGCCTTCGTTTCACTGTGAGTAAGTCCTTAAGGAACTTAGCATATGCGGGAATTTTCTTTATGGTCTCAAGAAAAGGTAAATTGATCTTTACTTACTTAAGAACGTCGAGGACATCATCCCGAGAAGTCTCTTTGAATTGAGGGATCAACCGTTGAGGATATGGGGCTGCACTGGGAGGTTTCACAACCACTTTCGGCCCGCCTATGTTGTCATTACCACTCTTTTCCAAGGGGACATCTTTGGCCTCTTTCATGTCGGGTTGAAATCTCCTTTTCACTTTAATCATTGCATGGAGGAGGTGACAAGTAAACAACCCTTCCACTACATAGAGTGGCAATTGCACTACATTTCTCTTCATTTTCATTGGATGTAGAGGTAGAACTAGGTTGACCTTGGGGCGGTTTTTGGCCTTGGGGCGGAAATTTACCATTCTATTGGACACTTAAGGATGTTTGCAACCTATAGATACTCGTGTTCATCTCAGTGAACATGCGCTCAAAACTAGCATTATTTGCGCTCTGGGAGTTAATAAATTGGTGTATTATATCTGCGAGAGTCCTCCGCAGTGGAGCTATATATAGAGTCGGAGGAGGTAGTGCATGATGAAATTGAGGAGGGGTAAATGTAGGGAAACCAGTGAAATTGGATTTAATCCATCTTGTTGTTGGTCGTAGCTAAAACCTGGATGGTTTCTCCACGAATGGTTTTACGTATTCCCATGCAGGGCGTTAAAGTTACCCTTAAATTCTCATATAGCCTCCGCCTGCTCGGTATGCATAACCTTATAGGTGGGAATCATCGGTCATGCCTTTGTGGAATGGAGTGCCTCACAGATAGTGCACGACTTTTCTTTTACATTGCGGTTGGATCCATAAATGTCTCTCAGTTGGACTTCAAGTAGATCTTTCACATCTCTCTCAAACTGATCAAATCGACGGTCTAGTAAAGTATTACTATCAAGTTAATATAAACCAAATGCGATCAAGGTGGTAGATACTTGCTTAGGCCACATTTGGATCGGATATGTCCCATGCTTGAGTAGTCTCGGGGACATACTTAAGATGGGCCTTAACATCACTAGCATCTAATTCCCAGAATGGTCTTTCGCACATGGTCTGGACAAGTTGTTTAGATGCTACTATTAGCCCGTGATGGAAGAGAGAAATTAGGTGATTTTTTTTGAATCCATGATGGGGGCAAGCGCTAAGAAATTCTTGAAACCATTCCCAACACTTATCGAAAGACTCATTATTTTGTTGTCGGAAAGCTTGAATTTGAGTCTTGACAAATTTGGTTTTGTGCTGTGGATAGAACTTTGAGAGAAACTTCGATTGCATATCCTTCCATGAGATAATAGAGTTTAGGGGTAGAGTCCACGACCAGATCTTAGGTTTATCCTTTAAGAAAACAGGGAAAAGCTTCAGGCGAATGACATCTTGCGTGCAAGCTTGATCACTAAATATCTCACACGCGTCTTTGAATTATCGTATGTGAAGGTATGGTTTCTCCGAATCCATGCCGTGAAAAGTAGGGAGAATATGTATCATCCCATTGTGAAAGTGGAACTGACCGGCATTATACGGGAGTAAAATGCAACCAGGGGTGACAGTTTGTTCGGGAAAAAGGAGTTCTTTCGTGGGACGATATGGTGGATTTCCCTCCCCAGTATCGAAACTAGCGACGTCTGACATTGCTCTCTCTCTTAACTACTCGATATCCTCATACGGTGCACTAGGCATGTAACCTGAAGTGTAACTAGATGGGTCACTCGAAGTGTAATTGGACGATGAATTTGGTGGTGTAGGAGGTGGAACCCAGAATTATAGGACATGAGTGGTGTGGGGGCTGTCAGGATTATACCCAACGATTGGATTTCGTGAATTTTGGATGGAGTATTTTGAGGAGTTTTGTGACACCCCGTCTAATTAAATACCGGGCGATCACTCCTTTATTAAATTAAATCAAGGTGAGCAGTTGGTTCATTCTTAGCACCACTGTCGAAAATATGAATTTTCCAATTTAACACCCCAATTAATTAAGCTAAGTGTCAAAACCATTATATAACATTTCTTCCAAATTTTGTTTAAAGAAAAATTATTTATTTATTAACAACCTTATAATGAGTAAGAGTCACATCACAATAATCCTGGAACATAATCCAATTAATTTAAAACATTCGTCAATCTCATCCCAACAAGTAAAATTTAAAGTAACACATCCATACTGAATAAATCCCATAGTAACAGAAATAGAAATAACTGAAATACAAATGTCCCAAATAAAACAGATCAATAATGGAAGGGCTACACATTCCCAACTAAATGAAAGTACTAAGAGTGGATCCGAATGAACGAAGTCGTCTAATGAAGAGACCTGCAACTCCCACCTAAGCTGCAGCACGTTCCTTCCAAGGGATCCTAAGCAAGACGCCCCTGTGGCTGGGCACCTGTAATACATACATATATATACGAGAGAGAGAGAAAAAGAAACGAGTCAGAGCCCGATAGTGTGTATGATTTAAAATTCGTTTAGCAAGTATTTAAATTGATACAGGCCAATGCAACAACATATTAGTACGACTCTCTCTTGAGAAATTCTCTCCTCTCTTCTAATGTGCACGCCTATCGTACTAACCTTCCCAACGGATTATCTATTTTATATCAAACAATTCTCTCTCAATGATTTAACTTATCTTAGGTTACTCGTAAGATTTCAAGGCCGAACAATATATTTGTTTATAAAGTAAGATTTCAATTTGTAATCAAGGTTCTCATTATAACTTTATTAATCACTAAAGTTTTTCCAGTGTCATAGTATACTTTCTCAAAACAAGTATTTACAATTTGAGCCATCAATCGAATCTTACTTATCAAATCATAGTAGGCAGTTCCAAATTTTAGAATTTCGTAATTATATATATATATTAACTACTCGCATAATATATATATATTTTACAACAGCACCCCGAATAAAACTATGGTGCGGGCATACTCTGCTATCCAATCCCCGTATCGCTCACACTAAGGGAAATACAAGTTCGGACTCACTCTCGAACTGTACCAACATATATACAAACAAGATTTGAGGCGAAGCATAGATTCCAAGTCTCTAAGAGGTCAGTACATACCCTCACGTCTCTTAAGACCGTCTGAACTATCATTCCGATAGCCTGTACCAAGGACATCTAACTCCTAGGGTACGAATCAATATCCCCCATAAGGAAACACATGATAAGATCGTCCCAGCGCGGTAACCTCGGGGATAGCAAGTAGCGCGGGTACGTTTTTCACACGTATATAATATATGCATACACAACCATATAAATATACCAGTTATTATCATATCAATATAGGTTTCTCTCATCACCCATAATTACAATATTTATCCTTAATTTTCACATTAAGTATTTCTTATAAGGGTTCGTCACTAACCTTAACTCGAAGGGTTTCTCCAACTCATTTCGTGACACTCGTGGACTCTATCCTCACAAGTATAAAATTCAGTAGGTGTCCTTATTATGTTCCAACGTAACTCTCTTACGCACCTTACCCTTCAATACATAAATTAATCGATTTATAAGTAATTATCCCAAAATGAAATTCTCGGTCCACATTAAGAGTCTCCAAAGTTATTCATATGTCCTACTGGTCTTCCATATTTCCCAAAACATTTTATTAAGGATGCCCAAAAATTATCTCACATTAAATTGAAGTTCAACTAATTAAGAGGGATAACATGAGTCTGCCAGGAGGAGTCGATCGATCGAGGTCTGGGGCTTGATCGATCGAGCCTTCGATCGATCGATGCTCTGGGCTCGATCGATCGATCAAGCAGGTCTGCGAAAACTGAAATTCTGCAGTTACGGGTTTCATCTCCAAACATCAACAATTTCCATATTTTCTAATCCCAATTGTCCCAGAAATGATACTACTAACCTTATATCATCATATTAGGTATTTTCAACGTAAAGCATGTGGATTTCAGTCATTTAATCATGGATTAACAGCCCAAGATCTATACAATTAATAAGAACCCTAGAAATTTCTTAATCGTTGTTCTAATCTGTTTTTCCCAGAATTTCCTTCTAATACATCATTAAAATTTTGTGGATTATTCTTCTACATCCCAAATAATTTCCAGAATAAGGTTTAAGTCATCACTACATGCAAATTCCTATCACAATTTAGGTTTTCTCCCATGTAATTCATCCCTAATCATTCCTAAACTAATATGAAAGATGCACCAACGAAATACGCAAGATAAACACTTACCTAGGATTTTCAGAGGTCTGGTTTGGTTCCGAATTCGGTATGATTGCGTTCCCCGTCTCGCGATCTACGCGTTGATGGTGGCAGCGGTGCAAACCGTTGAGTTTTGAGCCTTGGAATCCCTTGAGAGCTCTCTCCTCTCTTCTCCAATGGCCGTTCTAGGTTTTGGGTATTCTAACCCTAGGTGAAAACCTCAATATCTGATATAACGCCTCTTATTTTCGTGGGTTTAATTACCCAAAAATGTAAAATGACCAAAATGCCCTCCCGGGTTACTAATTAGGCCTAAAAACGCCCCGAGACCCAAACTAAACCCCCGGGTACACTTTTCTGACTATCTCAACCCTTCCGGACACGTTGACACACTCAAAATGACCATACGGACAACTTATAAAATATTCACTTTTTATTTATCAAAATTTAGTCCCGACGCGACACGAGCACGTCCCGACTTAAATTTCCGAAATTGTCATTTCATTCACTCGTGACATTCAATATAACCAATATTATATATTACTTTGCTCATTAGTAATATTCAACAAATTTTATATAATTACTAACTCTCGTCATGTTAATAATTATAACATAATTAATTTCCGGATTTTTATTAAATAATTACTCACATTAAATTTAATAAATCCCCAAATTAATATAGCATGAAATTACGGGGTATGACATACTTCCCCCCTAATAACGGAATTTCGTCCCAAAATTCGGAAAAATAAGGCATACCTGGTAAGAAAAAATCTGGATATCTCTCGCACATATCTGCCTCGCGCTCCCAAGTGGATTCCTCCACATTATGGTGCTCCCACTGGACCCGCACAAGTGGAACTATCTTCGACCTCAATCTCCTCTCATTAAAGTCTAGGATAGCCACTGGCCTCTCCTCGTAAGAGCTATCAGGCTGTAAATCTATCTCATCTATCGCGATGTGAGTATGGGCCATATCATCCCGAAGATATCGTCTCAACGACGAGATGTGGAATACATCGTGAATGCGATGTAAATGCTCTGGCAGTCCCAACCTGTATGCAACCGGCCCAATCCTCTCGATAATGGGAAATGGTCTCACGTACCTCGGGGCCAATTTCTCTTTCTTCCCGAATCTCATCACTCCTTTCATAGGAGATACACGCAGTAACACTTGGTCCCCCACACTAAACTCCCGGAAGAACCGTTTCGCATCGGCGTAACTCTTCTGCCTGTCCTGGGCTACCCGAATGCGACTCCTGATCATCTCAATCCTCACGGAGGTCTCCTGAATCACCTCTGGTCCTAGCAAGTTGTTATCCCCCACCTAGAGCCAACAAGCTGGGGAATGACAAGGCCTGCCATACAAAGCCTCAAATGGAGCCATGCCAATCGTGAACTGATACGAGTTATTGTAAGAAAACTCTACCAGTGGAAGGTGTGGCTCCCAACCTCCTCCAAAATCAAGAACACACATGCGTAGCATATCCTCCAACATCTGATTAGTACGCTCTGTCTGTCCATCTGTCTGTGGGTGATAAGCTGAACTCAACCTCAACTCAGTACCCATAGCCTCCTGAAAGCTTTCCCAAAAACGTGACACAAAAATCTTGTCTCTATCTGACACAATATTCAGGGGCACCCCGTGTAATCTGACGATCTCAGCAATGAACAACTGAGCATACTGACCCATGGTATAATTTGTCCGCACCGGTAGGAAATGAGCCACCTTGGTCAAACGGTCTACAATCACCCAGATAGAGTCGTGGCCCCACTGTGATATAGGCAACCCTGAAATAAAATCCATGGAAATGCTCTCCCACTTCCACGTGGGTACTTCCAAAGGTTGAAGCAATCCTGACGGTTTCTGATGGTCCACCTTCACCAGCTGGCAGGTAGAACACTTAGACACGAACTCAGCAATGTCCTTCTTCATCCCACTCCACCAGTATTGTCTCCTCATATCCTGGTACATCTTATCCCCTCCAGGATGCACCACAAATCGGGACCCATGAGATTGGGTCATCACTGCATAACGTAATTCTGTTCCTTCTGGAACCACCAACCTCCCATTAAACCGAAAACCTTCATCAGAACTAACAGAATAGGACTCAGCACCCTCGGCTAGGAGTTGCACAATCTGCTTCTGGAAAAATGGGTCTGTGGTCTGTGTCTGTATCACCCTCGTAACAATCTCGGGTGTGACTGACATCACGGATATGAAAGAACAGGCCACTGGGTCCTGGTGACCCAACTCCTTCCACTTTGCTTTCTAGACGACCGCTACCTCGTCTACCGGTCTACGACTCAACGCATCAGCAACTGCGTAGGCCTTCCCCGGATGATACTGTATATCGAACTGGTAGTCCTTCACAAACTCTAACCATCTGCGCTGACGCATATTCAGCTCTCGCTGAGTGAACAGGTACTGCAATGACTTGTGGTCTGTGAACAAATGAAATTTCTCTCCCAATAAATAGTGCCTCCATATCCTTAATGCAAAAACGACCGCTGCTAACTCCAGGTCATGTGTGGGGTAATTCTTCTCACGCGGCTTAAGCTTGCGGGAGGCAAAAGCTATAGCCTTCTCCTCCTGCTGAAGTACTCCCCCAAGTTCCCGTAAAGACGCATCGGTGTAAACCAGGTACTCCACACCCGGCTTCGGTAATGCAAGGACTGGTGCTGAAGTAAGTTTGTCTTTCAGCTTGTCGAAAGCCAACTGCCAAGCGTCATCCCAAACATACGGTACCCCTTTCCGAGTCTGATTCGTCAGTGGACCCGCTATTTTGGAGAATCCCCGAATAAATCTCCTGTAGTAACCAGCTAACCCCAAGAAACTATGCACTTCCGTCGGTGTCATGGGCTGTCCCCACTCCCTCACCGCTGACACTTTACTCGGGTCAACTGCCATTCCATGCTCAGAAACAAAATGCCCCAAGAACTGTACCTCTCGCAACCAGAATCTGCACTTCTCGTACTTAACATACAACTGATGCTCTCGTAGAGTCTGAAGAACCTTCCACAAGTGCTCGGTATGCTCCTCCTCGGAGCGTGAATATATCAAAATGTCATCTATGAAGACGATGACAAACTGATCCAAGAACTCTCTGAACACTCGGTGCATTAAGTCCATGAACACGGCTGGAGAATTTGTGAGTCCGAATGGCATCACCCTGAACTCATAAGACTCATATCTCGTTAAGAAAGCATTCTTTGAAACATCCTGCTCCCTAATACGTAGATGATGGTACCCCGACCTCAGATCTATCTTCGAAAAGAAAGTTTCTCCCCTTAGCTGGTCGAACAGATCATCGATTCGAGGCAACGGATACTTATTCCGTATCGTGACCTTGTTCAGCTCCCGGTAGTCCACACACAATCTCAGTGAACCATCTCTCTTCTTTACAAACAGGACTGGATCACCCCAAGGTGAGGTACTCCTACGAATGAAGCCCTGACCTAACAGCTGCTCTATCTGATCTCGTAGCTCTCGTATCTCTGCCGGATCCATACGGTACGGTGCGCGTGCTATAGGTCTCGTATCTGGCAATAAATCTATGACAAAGTCTATCTCATGACTGGGGGGTAGGCCTGGTATCTCCTGAAACACATCGGAATACTCGCGAACGACTGGGATCGAGTCTAGCGGAATCACAACCTCCTTAGAGTTATCCTGCTCTATATAATATAAATGAGCGGTCGAACCTCCCTCTGGGCGAGGCATCGCTACTACAAACATCTCTTGCCCCAGAATGGCAAAAATAATGCTCCCACCGAAGCAATCAATCATAGCCCTATAAGCTGCGAGCCAATCCATACCAATAATCACATTGTGCTCATGCATATCTAAGACTAACATGTCTGCGGGTAATACCAAACTACCAATATCTACCCCCACTCCTCGGCATATAAAGAAAATAAGAGACCCACTCCCCAGTGGTGAGTCTACACACGTCACTGTGCTCTCTGCTGTGGCTAACAACCCTAAGGCCTTCACAAAATGCATAGCTATAAAACAATGTGTCGCCCCAGTATCAAACAAAACCCGACCCATTGTACCATGGATAGGAAACATACCCTCAATCGCGGGTGGTGCCTGTGGAGCTGCTGCCTGGTGGACGTTATAGACACGTCCATACTGTAATTGCCCCTGCTCTACTGGAGCTGCTGGGACGGCTGGTAGGGCTAGCACCTGGGCTGGAGCTGGGAGGGCAGGTGGAAAAAGTGGTCTTTGTGGCTCATTACGGGCACCCTGCTTCTGTGGGGCCCTCTCTCCCTCTGGACAATCCTGGTGCCTATGGCCGTGCTTACCACACCCAAAACATCGGCCTCTGAAATTACCTCCCCTCTGTCCCTGCTGACCACGGCCCTGCTGGCCGTTACCTCCCCGCCACTGGCCCTGTTGGCCCTGATTAGCACGCTGTTGGCCCTGTTGCTGACCCTGCTGTCGGTGTTGTCCTTGCTGGCCCTGCTGATTAGGCTGGTCCTACTGGCCCTGCCTATAACCCCAAAATCCCTGAACGGAATCGCTTAGGAGGGTCCCCCTGATGGGAACTCTGCTCGTGCTGACGAGTCTGTGCATGAGATGGTTCCCCACTAGCACTATTACCCCCGGCCCTTCCCTGCTGGCTGGACTCTCCTGATCTCTTGCTTCCCTGAATATGGAAGCGGTGATCCTGGCAATGTAGTAACGCAGCATTGAGTACATCAGTGAAAGTACTCAGAGATATATTCCCAATAAGGTGCTGACGGATCCTCCAAGCTAACCCGTCCACAAACAACATAATCTTCTTGCTCTCAGTGGGTGACTCATCTGGCATGATGGTGAGAAGTCTTGTGAACTCCTCCTTATACTCGGCTACGATAGAATTCTCTTGCATCAAATTCAGTAATTTCCGCCTCATCTCAGTCTGCACTGCAGGTGGAAAGTACTTGCGGTCAAACCGCTCCCAGAACAACTGAATAGGATCATGTCCCTCTCCTCCAAAGTGGTAGTGGACTCCCACCACTGCGAAGCGGCTCCCACTAACTTAAAGGAAGCCAACAACTGTTTCTGTACGTTAGTACACTCATACATACGAAGATGCCGCTGAATGTCTTTCTTCCATTGGATGACTGTGACAATATCGGAGCTACCAGAGAACTCAGGGGGATGCACCTTCTGGAAAGCATCCCTAACCCTCTCCCATGCAGATGGAAGCTGTGCTGGTACTGGCGCCACTGCCTGAACCTGGGGTGGAGCCTGCTGAACCACCGCTAGCGCGACATTCACCGCCTGAGCAACAATGGCGGCTACCTCGTTGGCATTCATAGTACCCTGTGCCGGAGCTGCATGGAAAAGTTTATTAGTCTACAGTTATTATCAATTATCAAATAGCTGAAGACTTAAACGTAAAAGCAAGAGTACAACAATCCTAAAAATAGGGCGCTATAGCAAAAACGTTAAGCTGAAAGCGAAATAAGCCGTATAGATCCTATGGACACTAGAACCTGATGCTCTGATACCACCTGTGACACCCCGCCTAATTAAATACCTGGAGATCACTCCTTTATTAAATTAAATCAAGGTGAGCAGTTGGTTAATTCTTAGCACCACTGTCGAAAATATGAATTTTCCAATTTAACACCCTAATTAATTAAGCTAAGTGTCAAAACCATTATATAACATTTTTCCAAATTTTGTTTAAAGAAAAATTATTTATTTATTAACAACCTTATAATGAGTAAGAGTCACATCACAATAATCCTGGAACATAATCCAATTAATTTAAAACATTCGTCAATCTCATCCCAACAAGTAAAATTTAAAGTAACACATCCATACTGAATAAATCCCATAGTAACAGAAATAGAAATAATTGAAATACAAATGTCCCAAATAAAACAGATCAATAATGGAAGGGCTACACATGCCCAACTAAATGAAAGTACTAAGAGTGGATCCGAATGAACGAAGTCGTCTAATGAAGAGACCTGCAACTCCCACCTAAGCTGCAGCACGTTCCTTCCAAGGGATCCTAAGCAAGACGCCCCTGTGGCTGGGCACCTGTAATACATACATATATATACGAGAGAGAGAGAAAAAGAAACGGGTCAAAGCCCGATAGTGTGTATGATTTAAAATTCGTTTAGCAAGTATTTAAATTGATACAGGCTAATGCAACAACATATTAGTACGACTCTCTCTTGAGAAATTCTCACCTCTCTTCTAATGTGCACACCTATCGTACTAAACTTCCCAACGGATTATCTATTTTATATCAAACAATTCTCTCTCAATGATTTAACTTATCTTAGGTTACTCGTAAAATTTCAAGGCCGAACAATATAATTGTTTATAAAGTAAGATTTCAATTTGTAATCAAGGTTCTCATTATAACTTTATTAATCACTAAAGTTTTTCCAGTGTTATACTATACTTTCTCAAAACAAGTATTTACAATTTTAGCCACCAATCGAATCCTACTTATCAAATCACAGTAGGCAGTTCCAAATTTCAGAATTTCATAATTATATATATATTAACTACTCGCATAATATATATATATATTTTACAACAGCACCCCGAATAAAACTATGGTGCGGGCATACTCTGCTATCCAATCCCCGTATCGCTCACACTAAGGGAAATATAAGTTCGGACTCACTCTCAAACTGTACCAACATATATACAAACAAGATTTGAGGCGAAGCATAGATTCCAAGTCTCTAAGAGGTCAGTACATACCCTCACGTCTCTTAAGACCATCTGAACTATCATTCCGATAGCCTGTACCAAGGACATCTATCTCTTAGGGTATGAATCAATATCCCCCATAAGGCAACACAGGATAAGATCGTCCCAGCGCGGTAACCTCGGGGATAACAAGTAGCGCGGGTACGTTTTTCACACGTATATAATATATGCATGCACAACCATATAAATATACCAGTTATTATCATATCAATATAGGTTTCTCTCATCACCCATAATTACAATATTTATCCTTAATTTTCACATTAAGTATTTCTTATAAGGGTTCGTCACTAACCTTAACTCGAAGGGTTTCTCCAACTCATTTCGTGACACTCGTGGACTCTATCCTCACAAGTATAAAATTCAGTAGGTGTCCTTATTATGTTCCAACGTAACTCTCTTACGCACCTTACCCTTCAATACATAAATTAATCGATTTATAAGTAATTATCCCAAAATGAAATTCTCGGTCCACATTAAGAGTCTCCAAAGTTATTCATATGTCCTATTGGTCTTCCATATTTCCCAAAACATTTTATTAAGGATGCCCAAAAATTATCTCACATTAAATTGAAGTTCAACTAATTAAGAGGGAAAACATGAGTCTGCCAGGAGGGGTCGATCGATCGAGGTCTGGGGCTCGATCGATCGATGCTCTGGGCTCGATCGATCGATCAAGCAGGTCTGCGAAAACTGAAATTCTGCAGTTACGGCTTTCATCTCCAAACATCAATAATTTCCATATTTTCTAATCCCAATCGTCCCAGAAATGATACTACTAACCTTATATCATCATATTAGGTATTTTCAACGTAAAACATGTGGATTTCAGTCATTTAATCATGGATTAACAGCCCAAGATCTATACAATTAATAAGAACCCTAGAAATTTCTTAATCGTTGTTCTAATCTTTTTTTCCCAGAATTTCCTTCTAATACATCATTAAAATTTTGTGGATTATTCTTCTACATCACCAATAATTTCCAGAATAAGGTTTAAGTCATCACTACATGCAAATTCCTATCACAATTTAGGTTTTCTTCCATGTAATTCATCCCTAATCATTCCTAAACTAATATGAAATATGCACCAACGAAATACGCAAGATAAACACTTGCCTGAGATTTTCAGAGGTCTGGTTTGGTTCCGAATTCGGTATGATTGCGTTCCCCGTCTCGCGATCTACGCGTTGGTGGTGGCAGCGGTGCAAACCGTTGAGTTTTGAGCCTTGGAATCCCTTGAGAGCTCTCTCCTCTCTTCTCCAATGGCCATTCTAGGTTTTGGGTATTCTAACCCTAGGTGACAACCTCAATATCTGATATAACCCCTCTAATTTTCGTGGGTTTAATTACCCAAAAATGTAAAATGACCAAAATGCCCTCCCGGGTTACTAATTAGGCCTAAAAATGCCCCGAGACCCAAAATAAACCCCCGGGTACACTTTTCTGACTATCTCAACCCTTCCGGATGCGTTGGCGCACTCAAAACGACCATACGGACAACTTATAAAATATTCACTTTTTATTTATCAAAATTTAGTCCCGACGCGACACGGGCACGTCCCGACTTAAATTTCCGAAATTGTCATTTCATTCACTCGTGACATTCAATATAACCAATATTATATATTACTTTGCTCATTAGTAATATTCAACAAATTTTATATAATTACTAACTCTCGTCATGTTAATAATTATAACATAATTAATTTTCGGATTTTTATTAAATAATTACTCACATTAAATTTAATAAATTCCCAAATTAATATAGCATGAAAATATGGGGTATTACAAGTTTGTTCATGATTTTTGCATGAACGGGCTTTTGAGAGATAATTTTTAATTATTATTTTTTATTTATTTAATTTTTTTGGGATCAAAGCTTTAGATTGACTCGATCTAACCTAAGTCTACCTAATTCCTCGACAATGGTGCCAAAAACTTGACGCGACCACAAATGTGTATCTGAGTGCGTGCTATCTAGGCTCAAGTGCAAGCCTGTCGCTCAAGTAATATTCCCGATAATACGGGGTATCGATCCTCAGGGAAATAAGACGTAAAGACGTGACGACATTGGCAAAACAGAGAATCCAAACTTGACCCTAAAAAGAAAATAAAAAGGTTCTTTGAAAGGGAGGAGAACTACGAACTAAAGGTAAATTAAACTTTAACTACTAAGTCTGTTAAGTACTAAACAAGTGCAATTAAACTAATTATGGTTTTGTACTCTTAAATGAGGAGAATAGGTCAGGAGACAATCCTCTAACCCTAGTGCATTTACGAATGTTAAAACTAATTCTCGAATTGAAATAAATGATTAAACCCATTCATTATAAATCTCAAGCATTATATATATGAGGTTCAAGCCCGCATCATATATAATCAAAAGCAAGAATAAAGCGGTGTTGAGATAGGTACACGCGTGTTGCATTCTTAAGCATCCCGGTTACCTAGGGCAAACGGGATCAAAAGTCCTACAACGGTTCTGATCACCACACAACAGAATTTGACCAATTATTTAATTCGTAACTTAAGTTTTCTACACATGTAAATGACATCGGGTTGGATCCATGCATCCCAGCCCTTAGAAACTTAGTCGGACATAATTAAATTAAAGAAAAACATAATTTTTGAGAAATAAAACATCATGTCTAATGATAAGTGATAAAGAGAAATATGCTGAATCAAACAATTAACAAATCTAAAGAACCAATAGAGAATTAATAGAAGAATAGTATTTGTATTGAAGAAGATTCAGAAAAAAATGCAATCCTTACAGCCATTTCTCTTCTTGTCAAAACTAGGTTTTTTGGCTACAAAAACCCTCTTCTCCTAATTAGAAAACTAAAATGTCTAACTCCCACCATTGTGTAACAACCCAACATATATAGCTCCAAAATTTTTAAGAGATTGACACACTTAAAACATTGAGAAAAAGAAAAGAAAATTCGAAAAAATCCCAAGCGATCCGGATCCTTGGGCTGAGCGGCCTGGATCGCCCCCTTTTTTGAATCAGAGATCTTAGCACGGGCGGTCAGGATCCTTTTTGAATTAAAGGTCCAGACCTCCCCTAAAATTTATTCAGAACTCTTGCTTTGTACCTGGTCCGAATCCTTTTTGAATAAAAGGTTCGGATCGCCTATGAAATTCATGCAGGGATCTTTTTCCAAACTTCTATCATCTTCAAACGCTTATAACTTTTCCACCATAGCTCGGATTGAAGGTTCGTTTCTTCCAGTGTTCTTGTGGTTGAAATATCTTCAACTTTCCAATTGGCTCATCTTATGGACTATGGTTGTAAAGTTATGAAACTTCCCTTCTGACTTTCCTTCTTTGATTTCTTTCAATGCCTTTCCAATATCTTTCTTTCTCGATACTTTAAATACTAGCAAAACTCTTGAGAAATATACAAAACTAGATGTACTTGTTATAAGGAGTCATTAGAAAGGAAATATGATAAATCAACTCATTTTATATTACTCAAAATGATAAAAGTCCCTAAATTAAGGGGATAAATTCGAAAGAATTTAAGCCCAATCAGTCTTAGAGCGCAATGTTTGATCGGTCTAACTACGCATACTAAAAAATGCATATGAAATCAGAACTTACGTCTATAAATGAGCGAGTATGGAAATCGACACTTAATGGTTGGACTACACCTACTACCTTAGTTGAAGAGAATTGGATACCAAAACCCGTAGAATCATGGAATGAGGTTGAGCATATGTTAGCAGATTATAACTCGCATGGTTTAAATTCTCTGTTTTGTTATGTCACCCGGGAAAACATTCATCATATTATAACTTGTAAGACATATAAAGAGGCTTGGGATATAATCTAACTCACCCACGAATAAACTAATGCTACTACGGCTTTCAAACTCCAAAACCTAGCGATTCAGTTTGAAACCATTAAGATGTTGGAGAGTGGGACCTTTAATGAAATCTACGATATATTGTTTGACATAGTTAACTCGTCTTTTAACTTGGAAGATGAAATTCTCGACAACCGTGTAATCAAGAAGATCTTAAGGTCTTTTCTATAAGATTTAATTCAAAAATGATGGTTTTGAATTCCTTGAGTACTCTAGATTCCATAAAACTTAAAGAGATAGTAGGTGACTTACAAACTTATGAGAATAACAGGTTTTCCTCCATAACTGAATGTGACACCCCGCCTAATTAAACACCGGGTGATCAGTCCTTTATTAAATTATAATCAAGGCGAATGGTTGGTTCATTCTTAGCATCACTGTCATAAAAATAACTTTTCCAATTAAACACCCTAAATAATTAAGCTAAGTGTCAAAACCATTTTAGACATTACTTTCCAAATTTTATTTTAAAATCCAACATTTAAAACTTTACAAAATTCATAGTTAAAGAATCATACAACAACTATTCTGGAACATATAATCCAAACAATTAAACATCCAACTGATTGATACCAACACTTAAAACTTAAAGGAAAAACAACATGACAATAATAAATCCCAAAGTGTAAATACTGGAAATAAACGAATTACAATATCCAATAAAATAACTGAATAATGGAAAAGGGCGACACATGCCCAACTGGATAAAAATAATGCTAGGAGTGGAATAAAAAAAATGAGATCGTCTAAGCAAGAGGCCTGCAACTCCCACCTAAGCTGCAGCGCGTTCCTTCCAAAGGATCCTATGCAAGACGCCCCTGTGGATGGGCACCTGTAATATATATATATATATATATATATATATATATATATATATATATATATATATATATATATATATATACACCTAAGCTGCAGTGCGTTCCTTCCAAAGGATCCTATGCAAGACGCCCCTGTGGATGGGCACCTGTAATATATATATATATATATATATATATATATATATACAAGAGAGGAGATATAACAGTTGACGGGCAGAGCCCGATAGTAAAACAGTTCAAAAAATTTAGTTTAGCAAGTATTTAAAATGTTTACTGGCTAATGCAACAACATATTAGTAACGACACTCTCTTAAGAACGTCTCACCTCTCTTCTAGTGTGCACACCTATCGCACTAATCTTCCCAACAGTTTAACTTATCTTATCTTAAGTTGCTTATGAGATTTTAAATCGACAAATTCAAATGTTCAAGAGGTTAAGTTTTATTTTCAAACAAAGTTCTCAATTAAACCTTATAAAATAATAAAGTTTCTCAGTAATATATCATGATTTTCAAACACTTATACCCAAGTTGAATTAATTATTCATTTCTTACTTACCATAGACACAACAGGTAGTTCCCAAATTTTAGATTTAAATATATATTAAATACTCATATAATATATATATTCCAATAGCACCCCACATAAAATCTATGGTGCGGAAATACTCTGCTATCCAATCCCCGTATCACTCGTACTAAAGGAAATACTAGTTCAGAATCACTCTCGAACTGTATTAACACAAAGCACATACAAATATTGAGGCGAAGCATAGTTTCCAAGTCACTAAGAGGATATCACATACCCTCACGTCTCTTAGGATCGTCTGACTATCGATCCGATATCCTGTACCAAGGATTCCTATCTTTTAGGGTAAGACTCAATATCCCCCATAAAGGTCCCATCGAGATAAGACTGTCCCAGCGCGGTAACCTCAGGGATAGCAAGTAGCGCGGGCATGATTTTTTTACACATATAAAATATATGATCAATCATAGAGTCATATAGATATATAACTATACATATTCATAAGTTAGACACGCTACGGCCCAACATTATATTATTCCATTCTTAGTACATTTTTATTCGATTATTTCTTATAACGAACTTATACATTTTTATTTTCAAAATTTAGTTTATTCCAACTCACTTATCATCTCTCGAAGTATTTTCCTTAGATAAGTAAAAATTCAATAGGCCCTCTCTTACCTTGTAATCCGACTGCTAGACATTTCAATTATTAAGTCTACACACATTAGACTTCTTAGGTATGAATCTTTCCCGTTTACCCTTCATTTTCACATTTCATTAAAGTTCCACTAAACAGGGTTTACCTTGACCCTACTGGTCCTTTTTATGCTTCATTATGTCCTAATAACATTAGTCAAGATTTATTACGCATTTAATCGGATTAAGTCAACATAAGGAAAAATCTAGTGTTTCCCAGAGGGGTCGATCGATCGATAGAAAGGGGTCGATCGATCAAACCGTCGATTGATCGAAGCTCTTGGCTCGATCGATGGATCAAGCAGGTATGGCGAAAACTGTAGAATACCAGTTACGGGAATTATCATCCAAAATCATCCAAATCCAAGTTTTTAACTCCCAAACTCCCAGAAATTTATACCACAATCATTATAAACCCAAATGAACAATATTCTACATAAGACATGTGAGTTTTCATCAAGCATCATGGATTAAAACGGCCAAAATTTATATAGTTCTCATGAACCCTAAAAATTTCTTCAACTTAATTCTTCTCATTCTTTTCCCAGAATTTCTTCTTCTAACCCAATGTAAATTCGTGGTTCAACCTCTGCATGTGAAGGGAATTTCCAGAATGATGATTATATCTCTACAACATGCGATTTCTAACCTCCAACATGGGTTTCCTTTCATAAAAACTCATCTTAATCAACCATAAACTAATATGAATGAGGAATTAACTAAATTAAGAAAGATAAATACTTGCATGGGAATTTTTGTTTCTAATTTGTGGATGAAATCAGTGTGGTGGTGACCCTTGTTGTGCGATCTAACGTTTGGCGGTAACAGCGGTGCAAACGGAGGGTTCTTGGCCTAGAACACCTTGGTAATCTCTTCCTTTCCTTCTCCAATGGCCGTATTTTGTTTTTGGTTGTGTTAACCCTAGAAGACAACCCTAAGAATATAATATAACCTAGAAAATTCGTAGGTTTCCAAGACCAAAAATACAAAATGCCTAAAATGCCCTCCCGGGTGTTAATTAAGCCTAAAAATGCCTCGAGACCCAAACTAAACCCCCAGGTACATTATTTTGACTATCTCGACCCTTCCGGACACTTTGGCGCACTCAAAATGACCATACGGGTGGCTTATAATTTATTCACTTTTATTAATCAAAATTTAGTCCCGACACGACACGAGCGCGTCCCGACATAAATTTCCAAAATTGTCATTTTATTCACTCGTGACATTTAATAGAACCAATATTGTATATTAATTTACTCATTAGTAATATTCAACAAGTTTCCAATAATTAATAACTCTCTTCACGCTAGTAATTAAAAATAATTAATTTTCAGATTTATATTAAATTAATAACTTACATCAAATTTAATAAATCCCCAAATTTAGAAAGCATAAAAATACGGGGTATTACACTGAAAACAAGAAGTATAAGGGGATTTCTTTGAAATCTCGAAAGGAGGAAATAATTTTTTTGAATGACGAGTCTGACATCGAGGCCGAGGATATGGCCATGTTAGCAAAGAAATTCAAGAAATTTCTTAAGTTTGAAAAGAAATCGTAAGATATGAAAATGTTTGAGAAAATATGTATAACAACTGTAGCACCCACCCTTGAGGTTTTAACTGTACTCTTGTGAATTATTGATTTGATGTGACCAAATTGGGATTTGGAATTTTTAAGATGTATTATGAGCCAAATTTGGGTAAAATCAAGGCCTTAGTTCAATTAATTGGACTTATAATGGCCTAATATATATATATATATATATATATATATATATATATATATATATATATATATATATATATATATATATAAAAGAAAATATTGGGTCGTTCGAAAGAGAAAGCACCGTCATTCGAACGACATTCAAATGACTATCGAATGAAAAACACATATTTTCCTTTCCAACCTCATTACATCCTCATTGAAACTCCATTCTAACGAGAATAGTTATCATTCAAAAGAGAAAATGCTGTCAAAATGTGGACCATTGGATTTGACACGTGTTACACTCCCACACGGCAGATCAACTCTGGATTAAGCTTTAGGACATTTTTGGAATTTAACCCCTAGGGTTTTGGGATATTAAAAAGATGTTTTGGCCCATTTTAAATCACCTCTCTCTCTCTCTCTCTCTCTCTCTCTCTCTCTCTCTCTCTAGCTCTTAGAGCCTCACCACCACCACACCACCCTAGCACCACCACTCCTCAACCCTAAACCACCATACTTCAACCTTTTTTCACCATATTTAAGACTTCTAAACCTATCTACACCATTGTTGGGAAATGTTATGAATTATGAAGAAGTTATTGGGAGATTTTTGGTGAGAAGGTGAAGAAGAAACAATGGAGTTTGGAATGGGGGGTGGGGGTTCTTAGAGATTTTATGGAAGAAAGCTTGGTGGAGCTAGACAACCTATTTAAGTCCATATTAGGAGGTGAGAGATTTCCATCTTCTTCTACATTTATCATTATTGAAGCTTCCTTCGAGTTAGAAAAACTCTACTCTTGTAAAGTTTAAGGTTACTCTATTTTGCAATATATGAGTTAAATATGCTTAGAGTTCATAAAAGTATAATCTTTGCATGTTTATGTTGTATTTATTCATGATTTCTTAGTAATCATGAAGACTTAGTAAATGTGTTTCTAAATGGTTTGAGAAAATATGAGAAAATTTCAAGGAAGCCTTGTTCTTAAACATTTAATGAAATAAAATATTTTTAAAGGAATATTTGCATTAGAAGACTATTTCTAGTATAAATCTTGATGTTTTATGGAAAAAATGAAGATTTTGTGAAAACTAGACATTTAAATATGTATTTTAAGAACAAATATATTTTAGTCTTGAAAAACATGTTTTTGCAAGTATTATAAAATTTCTTGTGTTAAACTTATTTTCTTGGATTTTTGGACTTAAAATCCCTTTTCTCGTGTTCATAAACTTGTGGGAATTTGGCAATGAGCATAAGAAAAAGTTTAGTAAAGGTTTAAATGATTTTTAACATGAGATAAAGAAAGTAGAAATTTCATCCCTTAAAGTGTGTTAGTAAATCTAGAAAATGTGATAAGTGTGTGTTTTCAAGACTACACGTGTTAATAAAGGAAAATGATATTTTTCTTGTAAAGTAGTCTTCAAAAGGCCAAATGATTTATTTGAATAAGAAAGTAAAGAAATATAGAGATTTTAAATAGAGAAGTGTGTTACTCCAAAGTTCTAAATAAATGTTAATGAGTTAAAAGTATTTACAAAAATAAATCAATGCACATGTGTAAAGAACAAGAACTGGTGATTTTAAAATGTAACAAAAATGCGAAAAAGTAGAACCCGAGTTTTGTCTTTGTCCGATAAAAGTGAATAATGTGGACATAAAAGAGTGTTAAAACAAATGATAAAGAAACTTGGAGGAACGCAAAAAATTAAGAAGGGCCGGAGTCCTAGGGTGAAAGACGCAAAATACTAGCCAGAGCATATGGTGGCATAGCCGACAATGCGGAGCCTGTTTAAGTACGCAGTTAGGTAGTAAATTCTAAGAAAAATATAAAGTGTAACATGGTAAGGAAATTAGTTGTTCTAAGAATATAAGAAAATACATCCTAACACGTAAGGAAATTGGTAAATGTTCGGGTTAAAAATATTGTGGATAAGAAACATGAGAAAATGACTAATGTCCATGTGAAGTGAAAGTAATGGTAAAGTGAGGTAACTAATGGGTAGTTAAGCAACCTAAGATGGTTTTAACCAATAATTAACACAAGTGTGTGTAGTGAACTATTTTCAAAAGGAAAATAAGTATTTTCTAACGCCGAGTGTGCGTGTGGAGAAAGGTGGTTTTCAAGGAAAGTACTAAAGTGGAATTGGTGTGAGTAAATGGGAAATTTTGTCAAATGGGATGTTTTTCCTAAATAAATGCTTTTTTTTAAAGTATTTAACCAACTGTGTTAAATCTAACAATAATTGGCAAGTCAAGTAAAAAGGGGTAATAAGATAAGTCTTTTATAATGTTTGTATGATTTAATCAACTTAGGTAACATTTTGGAATAAACAGATTCATGCATTAGAGTGAGTGTGTGTGTGTGTGTGTGTGTGTGTGTGTGTGTGTACGGTATTTTTATGTGCATGTAGGTGGTACGTTATAGAGTCGTTCTTCTACCGTTAAATTTTATGTTGCGTTGTTGTATTTTTTACTGGGCATTCGGCTCAGTCCCTTCCTTTGCTATGGTAGGTTGGGCATGATTCCGTACTTTGAGTGCATTATACAAGTAAGTATTCTTTTTATTTTACTTTAGTTGCTCTATATACTTGAATTTCAGGGATGCTTCCCACGGGTCTCACATATAGCTTGATATAAATAGGAATTTCATACTAAACAAGTCAAATGTTAATTACATAAAACATGACTAGAAACATTATTTAGGCTGTTTCATTGAATTTCACA
Organism: Sambucus nigra; assembly: GCA_949130495.1. NCBI lineage: Eukaryota > Viridiplantae > Streptophyta > Magnoliopsida > Dipsacales > Adoxaceae > Sambucus > Sambucus nigra. The sequence goes on along the minus strand of OX422209.1, from coordinate 494,884,600 downwards.
CCTAACGTTCGGGTCGGACTAGGTTGACCACGGTATCCCATAAATTTGGGTCGGGGTGTTACAAATGGTATCAAAGGACTAGGTTCAAGTTTACTTTCGGAAGTGACGTTGTGAGGTAGGTAGTGTATTTTTGATTTCGTTGTTGGTTCAGGTCTGATCACGCTCTGCAAGAGGCAGTTTCGGTTCTTGTTCTCCACGGTGGAGTCAAGGAGATTAGAACGACGAAAAATTCATTACCAAGTAGAAAGTGGCCAAGTTAGTTGCCATTAATAGTTCTCTGCGCTTATGATTTAGATGTGTTAACAATTTGCAAGTGTCTGTGTATACTATTCATGGCGACATTTCATTCTGTAATATGAGGTGCACTCGTGCCAGCCTTTGATGATGTGAGAGGTCTGTTAAGATGTTAATAAAGGTAAATAGAGTACATTGGATTCGATATGTGAATTGTTTAAAGTCAACCATGAAGAGTAGAGGGTTAGAGTAGCATGATTAAGTGGTATTAATTATATTATAATGATGCCTTATGTTCCTTAGTTACAAACACATGGGTGGCTAATAGTGATGATGCAATTAAGCGACCTTGATACTTAGGTTATAGTCATATCATGGCTATTTGACAACTTGATAGGCATGTAGACCCGTGTTGGTCATTACTTGAGGATGTGTACATAAGCCTTAGTTGATAGGATACTCTCACTACAGATGAGTGCCTTAGTAATTGCCAATTGATGGATTTATATCATAAGCTAAGATGTGAGCTCTAAGTCAGCGGAGGTAAGTGTGTCACACGTATAACAATGATAATTTGAAGGTACATAGCAGTAAGCCCTAGGTAGCCTTCTATGACGTGATTTAAGAAAATACAAAATTTGAGGAATAGGATCCCTTGTGACGTCGATAATGTGGACTTAGAGGTTTATTGGTTGTACGCGACGTCCTATATCATTTCGGAGTCCTTAGTAGCGTCATCTTATGGTTTAATACATAGTATATGGCATTAGTCATTCGAAAGAAAGTCCCTAGAGTACCCTTGGGACTTATTTCACGTGGTGTTATTGGGAATAGGAGTCGACTTGACGTGATGCCTTGAGGTATTCAATGATTATAGTTCTCCATGTGTAGAGAATTGTAGGTTAGTCGTTCGAATGAGAGACAAGAGTTCGTTCGAACGAGACAACAAGGTCATTAGAACGAGGTCCCCACGATTGAACAATTAAATTTTTCTCCCTTATCTGGAGTGTCGTCTGATTTGTCTTTAGAAGTTGGCTCGAACGAAATGTCATTCGAACGCAGTGCATGGTCATTCGAACGAGCGTGCAAAAAATTATTTTAAATTAGATCTCATCCAAATCTCTAATGTTTGACCTTTTTGCAACAAACTCCCTTATAAATAGGGATGTGGGATTAGAGTTCTTTTGAGTATCTAATGGTCGTGGGATGGATATTGGGAAATCGATATAGCGTACCTATTGTGATAGGATCATCAGTGATGAAATCTTATCAGGTATTTGGTGGCAATTACATTGGGGTATGCTTGGTTTCCTTAGAGAACCAGTTAAGCTCAGTGTTATGGAATGCAAGTTTTCTAATTATGGTTGTATTGAGGGTCATATGATAATCTGAGGTTATTGGTTAAGTTCAAAGGAATCAAATAGTGTAGTCCTTAGTGAGGCCATCTAATTTGGTATAAAGAGGTGTTCCAACCTTCTAAATGAAATGAAAGATTAGTGTCATGATTGAGCATGATAGTCATTTGTTATGAATGGTGTGGAAAGTATCGCACTAGAATTTGATGAGTGTTAGGGAATGCATTGGAGACTTGGATTGATGATGTCATGTTAGGGACTCGAGAATAGTACCTCAGATGGGATATTGAATTATGATTGTGGTATCGATGTGTGCTGACAATGTAAGTTAGAATAACCATAGTAGGGGAAGGATTAGTTCTTGGCATGTCTGCTAGACTTGTACGGATTAGGAGGCATAGAGCCACGTGGTACTTGTTATCCTTATAGTGCTAATGACGACCGTTGTGTCCGTCGTGTGGATTCAGTTTGGGTAGAATCTAGAAATAGGTACAGTGATGACCCTGTGTCATTGTGATTGTAATAAGGTGGGTTTTTGCCAAATTTGGTACAGCCTAGGAAGATGTTGGAATACAACCATTGAAAAATAAAGTAGATAGTAACTTAGGTGTGTTAAGTTGGTCACGTCGTCATATTGACTAGGGAGATGGACAGAGTCAGCATTACCAAAGGTGTGGGTATTAGTCAATTGAAATGGTTCTTGTTTATCAAGGATGAATGGAGGAAGCCTTATTCCTAAGGAGGTAAGTCCAGCATTTGACTTCCAAAGGGATAATAATTCGTACCTCATGTTCCTCTCGTAAGGATGAAAAGTTCATGGTTCGATTGATTTCGACTCGTGACTCAAGCCAAGGTGTATGGTTAGGATAGGATCCGATGAGGACATCTAGGAGAAGTCGTAGACTTTAAGGCATACAACGTAGGTTCGCACTTCATGAACCACAGTCCATTGCATGTGGATGGGATTTCTCAGAACGGTGGTTCATTCATTCTAATTTATTGTGTTCTATCATCTCCGATAGTCGAGGATTATGTTCCTTTAGTTCTGGTAGACAAGGATTGTATATTTTTAGTGGAGGTAGCCTGGGATTGGATCGTGTTTTTATTTCTATTATGACACAATTTGGCTCAGTGAGAGTGTGGTTGGACCTGCCATGGTTAATGCAGCTCGACAACTGGGTGCGCACTTGTTTGAAGTATTCATTTATTTTTCATAAGTTTTGTGTTCATTTGGTTGCACCCTCTATTTCCCGATTTGCTCGTAATATACGATTTTCGTAGAACTAGCGATTATATGGATTGGTCGGCATGGCAATCAAAATCTCTAGTTGTAAAGAGCAGGATTATGATTTGAGGATATCGTAAATTGTTAGGTCTAGAGGAAACATAATATGTAGTGTTATTTTTCCATAGTGAGTGGATTGGTGTAATGCTTGAGTGAGTATTCCATAGTTGGATGCCCAGAGTGATCCTAAGTTAATAAAAGGATCTCGTGGAAGTACCAATTGTACATACGATTTGTGACTTAGCCAGTATAACGTTTCTTAGAGTAAGTGACTAGCTATGAGAGGTCAACATCAAGTTTGAACAATGTGTGTGGTCAGGATGACTTGAGAATTCGAGAAGGCTCAAGATACGAAGTCCTAAGAATTAAAATAATTCATGAAAATGAATTGGATCTTAATTGTGTTTCATTTTCACTTGGGTGAGTGTCAATCACTTGAGAGCATTACTCCAGTAGATGTGATGGTATGCCTCGGGTGTTGGAAATTATTCGCTAGGACTTGATTAAATGTGATCATCGGGTAAATGGAGGGTTGAGGATTGTTATGTGACTTTAATAGCTAGACTGATGTTGAGCATTAGAATATGTTGCATGTCGAGATCGCTCTTTGTAACAACCCCTTTGAAAGGACGTATCATGACTTCTTAGTGATTGAGGATTTTGATGACCGAGCCTTGAAAGATCCCTATGATTTAGAATAATAATTGAAAACCTCAAGGAAATTGAGGAATTGATGGATTGAGAATTTTGAGGACGAAATTCCCTAAGGAGGAATAATGTAACACTCTCCCTAAGGTTTCACTACACCAAAAGGCTTATTTTGTAAAATATTTTTTTTCTATTTGTAACAGATTTTATCCATTAAAAATTTGTAAGGGCTAAAAAGAGTTACAAATCAAATATAACCATTGGAATATATCACTAACCGTTGCAATATATCATTAAAAGGAAGAAAAAACTAAAAAAAAACATAAACCAAGTCGGGCAGGATTTATTCTCCCTAATTCCCAAAGCTTTTGACCATTCCCCCTATCTCTTTTCCTCCCTCTTTCACCCACAGCCTCTCTACCCGTCGGTGCTGACAGTGATGGATGTACCATAGGTGTTTTTCCCTTAAAAAAACATCTTTTTCCCCTCACCATCACCACCCTGATGCATACACAAATCTGTATCGAGATTTCTGTCATGCACAGAGGAGTGAAACCTCCCATTAAAAATTCATCCAATTTTTCCTTGTGAATATAATATAACTTTCCTGCATTAAAATATCATGAGCGTCGGCTCTGGGAAGATGATGAGCCAACATGAGAAGTGGGAGATAAGAAAGCGAAGGTAAATCCAACTCCGAAACCTAAAGGCGGTGCTCAACTGTCCAATTCCCATCACTTCAAAAATTTGGTGCGTTGGAATGAGGATTTGGTGATGGAATCACCTTATTCTCCCCACATCAATATCAACATCAACATCAACATCATGATGATGAATCCAAATCCAATCCCTATGTTTCTCATTCTCCCATACAAACCAATTCTTCCTCGTTCAACATCAATAAGGGTCAGCCTATCTAATTTAGCTTGATAAAGTTTGGAAACTATCTAATATTGTTTGAAAAAATGGGGAAAAAAGTGTTGATGATTTATTTCATTTTATCCGTTTATCTAGATACGGTGGGCAGTGTTCGAGACGTGTTAGGGAGATGAGGAAGGAAGGTAGGTGAAGCGTCAAAGAGGGCCGAGGTTCTCGCTTGGCAGCACTGTAAGTCAAGTCCCTCCTCTTGTGTTTCCTGCATTTACGTTTAGCTTATACTCACATTGACACATTCTTGCATACATTAAGGTCCCCCTTGTTGCGCAAATTATTTGATGTTATAGTTTATTTACAAATTGTTTATACAAATTGAAGTTTGCAATTTTATACGAATTGAAAACAATGACTTTATATGTTGTATTATGTAAGTTGTATAAACAATTTTATAAAATTTTATACAAATTGGATTAATATATATCGGTGATAGAACCGACGGTGTTATATATTATATTATGTAAAGTTTGCAGGGATCGTGTCGGCTTCCACCAGGCAAAGACCATCATCTATCTCTATCTCTATCTTTATTATTTTCTACCATCCTAACCCAAGTTATTTTTATTTGGGAAATTTATAATTAGGTCCCTTGTTGACAATTTTGAAACATTTAAGGACAATTTACTATTAGGTCCACTTGCTATGCCACTAGCGTGAACTTATACAAGAAGAGAATTACTGGACCTAAGTGTTTAAAACTTGTCATAATTCCTTTAGTGTTTAAAATTTGTTTGAAAGGTACCTAAGAGTACTTTCGCCTTTTTATTTTTGCCAAATCTCTGTGAAATCATTAGTATGCCTTTTATTTCTAATCACTTGTTTTTTTTATATATTTGTAAATTTATTTGTTTTTTGAAAGTTAGTTGTTTGTTTTTAGAGGTGTGATGAACATGTGATTGCACTTTGCAGATTAGTTTATCCTGAAATTTAAGGTTAATGAGAGATAAAGGGGGGTCATGATTTTTGGTTGATTTGTGTTTTAGGACATAGACGTTAAAGTTTCCCCCTCGCTGCATTTAAGGCCAGAAACTGACAAGCTTAACTGATCAGGGGGCTTTATATAGCTATCTCAGAATCCATTTCCCACATGTAAAATCTATTACTTGGGTCTATACCCAAATTGGGGTTTGTTACTAAATTTGGGAGATATTGTCATGGCACGCATTGCGGAAAATCATTTTCCTGGAAGATCTCATCCAGGTTTGAGCTTATTACTTACTTGGAATGTTATCATCATCTATTTTTATTTTTATTTTTTGTGATGACTAATTGATACTACTGGTCTAATATAAGCTCATCCATCATCTAATCCTGTAAAGATGATTTTTTGTTTTTTTTGTCTCTGTGACACCCCGTTTAATTAAATACCGGATAGCTACTCCTTTATTAAATTAAAACAGAATCTCAAGTTGGTTCAGTCTTTGCATCACTATCGAAAACATTTAATTACTTACTAGCCACCTAACATTTAAAAAGAGAGATCCCAAAATTTTATTAGTTAAATTAACTTGCAACTAAGTAATGAATAACCAACCATTCAACATTCGCATAAACAATATCGTATGAACAACTAATGTAATGAAATAAAATGAGTCTGGACTAAACAATCCAATAATAGTCTAAATGGCAAAATAATCACATAACATGAGTCTGAATAAATAATCCAACAACTAAAATAAAATGAAAGTCTAAAAATTATTATCTCTGAATAGGAGTGGGAAACATGCCCTAACTGGTATGAATGACTCTGAAGGAAGGAAATATAGATGTGGAGGCGTCTAATATCGAGTTCCTGTAACTTCCACAATAGCTACACCACGTCAACAGAATGGAACTCCTATGCTTAGCGTCCCTGTGGCTGGGCACCTAAAATATTTGTACAAAAATAAAATAGATTTGGAATCAAATGGGCAGCGCCCGAGGTGAAAGTATTTTTAAAACAACAAGTGTTTAATTGCATTAAATAGTAAATATTATATACATGTTAGTCACGTGCTCTTGGTTGATATTCTCACCCCTCAACTATTATGCACGCCTAACGCATCCTTTTTAACCCATTCTAGCTATGCAACCACCTAACGAGTTTGTACCAAATTTGCCTATATGGACTTCTTTACGATGCCTACTTGTATTACCCAATTAGAACATAATTACATTTCAAATACTCATCATTTAGATCAATTACCTCCTGAATTATTTAAATTCTCACATCTTGAAGTCATTAAACATCTTAGCTAACGTGCATGCAAAAAAAAAATTTAAACATCTTAGCCATTCTAATCTACTAAGCAATAGTGAACAATCATAAGGACATATATATAAATCACTCACAGTACATATATATACACATGACACCCCTAGGCTAACCTACGGTGCACGCATACTCTGCTATCGAATCCCGGTACATCATGTACATAAGGATCACGAGTTTTGAATCACTCGGGAATCGTATCAGTACAAATCACACATAATGGAGGCGAACATAGTTCACATACCTATGGGTCACGCACATACCTATGCTCCCATGGTCAGCTGACTTATCAACTCACAAATAAGTCTTCAGAGTCCTATGTTCTTGAGGTACCAATCTAAATCCCCCCGAAGGCACAAAACATAATATGGTCCTTTCCCGAAAATCAACCTCCCATGATAGCAAGTATGGTAGGTATGTTATACATAAAATAATCCATATACTAAGTAATCACACACTTAAGTAATTATCATATTAATATAGGTATATTCCATCCCTATATCATAAGTCTCATACGTATCATAGTATCATCCCGTTTATTCCATGCAATATGTTTAGCGCCATAACCCTCGTCATAAAATTCCGGGTACTTAAAGCTAACCCAAAAGTCAACTAAGTCTCCAACTTTTCTCTAAGGTTATTTCAGTAATCTAAGGTCCCCCTACTACTGCCTCTAACCTTAAGTTATGGTCCATATGAATTAAAGTCAAATTCTTACAATTTTCAATTGAAACTCACTCGTCAGACACTCGTAAATTTATCATTAAATCCCAAACCAAACTAATATTTTTCCAGCCTCAATTACACCCCTACTGACCTTCCCTAAGTCCCAATATATTCAAACAATCCACATAAATAATTTTTAAAAGTCGTAATATAATTTTAAAAACTGAAGTGGTTAGTATTTTGTAAATCGCCTAGATTTAACAAAGATAATAATTTGGATTTTTTTTTTACTTTAAAAACTAAAACTATATTTATAAAGTTAACAATTCAATAAAAGTTTGAATTGGTCCCTCCTAGAATAACCGGTAAAACTCGTAGGGAAATTGCGTTTAATCGACAATGGTTTACTTCCGCACACATAGTCTTCTTGCGCATCATGGGTGCTTACATCATCAACACTTGGTCTCCCACATTGAACTCCTAGAATAACCTCTTGGCATCGGCGTAAGTCTTCTATAGGTCCTAACCAACCCGAATATGACTCCGAATCATCTCTATCCTGGCCGAAGTATCCTGGATTACCTCCGGCCCGAGTAGCTTATTATCCCCCACCTCTAACTATCATGTTGGAGAACGGCAAGGTCTACCGTATAATGCCTCGAATGGAGCCATGTCAATCGTAAACTGGTAGGAGTTATTATAGGAAAACTCTACCAGTGGAAGATATGTCTCCTATCCACCGCCAAAATCTTGGATACACATCCGCAACATATCCTCTAACATCTAATTCGTCCGCTCAGTATGCCCATCAGTCTACGGGTGATAGGCTGAACTCAATCGTAACTCTGTACCCATGGCCTCCTGGAAACTCTTCTAAAATCGGGACACAAAAATCTTATCCCGGTCGGATAAAATATCAAGAGGCACTACGTAAAGTCTCACTATCTCCGCAATGAAGATCTGAGGGTACCGCCCCATAGTATAATCGGTCTGAACTGGACAGAAATGGGATACCTTGGTCAAATGATCCACAATCACCTATATCAAATCGTGATGTCGCTGAGATGTAGGTAACCCTGTGATGAAATCCATGGAAATGCTCTCCCATTTCCACTTAGGGATGTCTAACGGATGTAGAAGCCCTGGCGGTCTCTGGTGGTCGACTTTTACCAGCTGATAAGTGGCACACTTCGAAACAAACTCGGAAAAATCTTTCTTCATTCCACCCCACCAGTACTGTCATCTCCTATCCTGGTACATCTTGTCCCCATCGGGATGTATCACAAAATTTGAATCGTGCGATTATCACATCCCCTCGTGTCGTAAGTCCCCCCCCCTCGGGAACAACCAATGTTCCATTGAAGAGCAAACCTCCATCCGAACCAACAGTGTAAAACTCAGCACCCAATGCCAGAAGTTGTACTATTCGATCCTGGAAGAATGGATCCTTTGACTGAGCCTGTACCACCATCGTAATAATAAGAGGTGTAACTGTCATAATAGACATAAATGATCGACTCACTGCATCTTGGTGCCTAACTCCTTCTATTTCATTTTCCATACCTCGGCCACCTCACCTACTGGCCTATAGCTCAATGCGTTAGCTACCACGTTAGCCTTCCCCTGGTGGTATTGGATATCGAACTGATAATCCTTCACAAATTCAAGGCACCTGCGCTGACGTATAATCAACTTCTTCTGAGTGAAGAGTTACTATAATGACTTGTGATCTATGAATAAGCGAAATTTCTCCCCCAAAAGATAATGTCTCCAAATTTGAAGTGCAAATACGACTGCAGCTAACTCCAAGTCGTGGGTGGGGTAATTCCTCTCTTGAGGTTTAAGATTTCGGGAAGCATAAGGAATAGCCTGATCCTCCTACTGAAGCACACCCCCAAGTCCTAATAAAGACGCATCGGTGTAGACTAGATACTCCATTCCCGGCATAGGCAGTGCTAACATAGGTGTTGAAGTCAGCTTGTCCTTCAGCTTATCAAAAGAAATCTGGCAGGCATCACCCCAGATAAATGGCACCCCTTTGAGAGTCAAATGTGTCAATGGACTCTCTATCTTCGAGAATCCCCAAATAAACCTCCTATAATATCCTTCTAGGCATAAGAAACTACGTATCTCTATCGGTGTCGTGGGTTATCCCCACTCCCTCACCGGTGATACCTTCTCCGGATCTACGGATATCCATCTGTCAGAAATAATGTTCCCCAAAAATAGAACCTCCTTCAGCTAAAACCCATATTTCTCATATTTGGCATATAATTCATGCTGGAGTAGTGTCTGCAATACCAGATGCAAATGCTCGACATGCTCCTCCTTAGTCTGGGAGTAAATCAGAATGTCATCTATGAAGACATTGACAAACTGATCCAGGAACTCTTTGAAAACCCTGTTCATCAAGTCCATAAACACGGTTGGGGCGTTGGTTAACCCAAAAGGCATAACCCTGAACTAGTAGGAACCATAACTCATCAAGAAGGCATTCTTCGACACATCCTGCTCCCTGATACGCAACTAATGGTATCCCGATCTCAAGTTAATCTTTGAAAAGAAGGTAGATCCTCTCAACTGATCGAATAAGTCATCGATTCAGGGAAACAAATACTTATTCCGTATCGTGGTTTTATTCAACCCCCAGTAATCAACACACAACTGTAAAGATCCATCCCTGTTCTTAAAGAACAGCAAGGAAACACCCCAAGCTGAAGTACTCATACGGATAAACCCCTGACCCAACTGCTGCTCTATCTAATCTCCTAACTCTCTCATCTCCACTGGAGCCATACGATAAAGTGCATGAGCTATCGGTCGAGTGCCTGACGTAAAATCTATCTCTTTACTAGGTGATAATTCCAGAATATCCTGGAACACATCAGAGAACTCTCGAACAATATGAATCGAATCAAGTGGTACCACCACCTCCCTAGAGGTCTCCTCCTCTATGTAATATAAATGAGTGGACGATCCTTCCTCAGGATGAGGCATCTCCACCAGGAACATCTCCTGACCAGGTATAGAAAAAATTATACTCCTACTAAATCAATGGATCATGGTTCTATACGTAACGAGCCAATCCGTACCGATGTAACACCTCGCCTAATTAAATACCGGGTGGCCAGTCCCATACCAAATTAATATAGAATATACAGTTGGCTTATTCTTAGCATCACTGTCGAAAACATTTACAACTCACCTAATACCCAATTAAGCTGGTGTTCAAAACTTTCCAAATTTTAATTCAACAAAATTCATTTCCAGTTTAAGAATAACACAACACATTTTATTCTACAACAGTGACAACCGATTAGATAACACAAAAGAATTTAAATGCAATTGGAATAAACATTCCCACATAATAATCCAATACCATAATCCCAACAATAATAAATGTATTAAAATGACACTAATACAAGAGTATTTGACTCAGATAGAAGAGATAACTGAATTCCTTTGGGCGACATGCCCTAACTAAAAGAATAATGTGAATCAAATGAAGATAGGCATCTAATCAATAATCCATAGCTCCATAGCTCAGAATAATCCTCTAAGTTTTGCGTCCCTATTGCTGGACACCTGATATAGAAGGTACAATAGAAAAGAGAATATGCAAGGAAACGGGTCAGAGCCCGATGTGAAAATGATTTTGAAAACAGCAAGTATTTAACAAGTGCAATAAAGCATTTATTATGTACATGTTAGTATCCAACTCTCACTTGCTATTCTCACCTCTCAACTATAGTGCACACTTAACGTTTCCTATTAACCTCCTAGTTAATGGTTCCTCTTTTCTAGTTTCCAAAACATGATCCCATTCCCATATCATAACCCCGTATGTCCCATACCATACGTCGTATAATCATTCATTTACATTTCTCATTTATATGAATAGTTTCTCATCATTTCTCATTAATATGAATTAAGCTCTTCAATAAATATTCATTAACTTATTTCAATTCTTTTCTCAATTCACCGTTATCTACAATTATCACGAAGTAGATGATTTAACCACAATATAACCATTCATTCATTTAATTCATTATATATATTAATTTATAATACAGCATCCCAATTCACAGCTGCGGTGCAATGCATTACTCTGCTATCACGTCCCAATATCGCAGGTCGCCAAATATGGGACATATGGTTCGGTAAGGATTCCACGAACCATAAACAACAACATACAAATTGGAGGCAAACATAGTTCTCATACCCATGGGTCATGCACATACCTACGTACCCACAGTGAGCGGACTTATCAACTCCTCGGTAAGTCTTTCATAGACCTATGTTCTCGAGCGACAAATCGAAGATCTTATGGATTCATCAGGATATGACTGTCCTCATGCGCAAACCTCCCCATCGATAGCAAGTAAGCTAGGTATGTCATACACATAAATTATCAATTAATCAAATAGGCATTATCATACCTATAATATAATATCAACAAGGTACTCACATTACCCTTAGATAATTCCCATACGTAGCATTATATCTCTCAAATCCTACGTATTAAAATATTATGACTTTACTTCCTTAATTTAATTATTCCCGAGCCTCACTCAATCCTCAAGGTTCAAATAGGTTTTTCCTCATTATTTTATTCAGTAAGAAATCATTAATATCCTACTGGTACATATCATCTTATCTCCTGAATTACTACGAATTAAACTCTCCCTTTAATTAAGGTTAAAATCGATAGTTTCGAATCTCTTATAAACATATCTTCGTTCACTTAGGATTGAATACCATCATCACATGGCTCATAGTCTATAGTGTTTCATTCACACTATATGACTTATCAACAAAACCAACATCCTCGCATCCTATAACATCTCTCCACTCCCGACATCGTTAAGGCTCATGCGCGGAGCGTCTCGCAAAGAGAAATCCAAACAAGGAACCCCTCCAATACACTACTACTTAACTTTGTCGATCGAGGAGGTCCGTCAACTTCAAATACGCGATCGGGATAACCTCATCCCCTCTTTCAACCAAATGTGTTCTAAACTCACATATTTATCCAAGAGCCATACCACTACGCTCTTGTACTACACCAATCCTTGCGAAATCAATAATGAGCTTAAACTCAGTCCTTGATGTTCAAATTGTAACCCTAAGGCTACCCTCACTTATATTAAATCTGCCCTACTGGACCTATCCTTAATCCTCATGCATACGAATTAGAATCCAACACGTGAATCTAGTAACCAAAATATCTTTCAATTTAATCATCATCATTCTAATCAATTAAATCCCAATCACATTAATTCAAATCTTATCAAGGGTCTACTGATCTTTCCTAAGTCCCATAATATCCAATTAATAATCACCAAAGATCTACAAAAGGTTTGGGATAAAAATCAACATTAAAATGAAAAAACTTTAACAATCCTGGGGAGGTCGATCGATCGAAGGCAAGGGTCGATCGATCGATGACTCAGGTAACAATCTAGTTTTTCTGCATTTCTTCTACTACGGGTTTCACCATTTTTGTTCATTCAAACCTTCATATTAACAACCAAAATGACTTATAATCCTTACTACATGATATATCAACATATATAAATGATTTCTAATGATCAAAACATCCTAGAATCATCAAGAGATTGAATTAAAAGCATGTTTCTATCCACTTTTTCTATAAAATTATCAACATAATATCTTTAAGAACACATCAATGGTTTTCAGAATTTCTTCAACAGATTCATGATTATTTCATGGATTACTATCAACCTACAACATGAGTTTGATTCCAATATCTTTCCAGTTTCCAGAAATCCATTTATAACTCCATCTTTTCATCTTCCAAACATGAAAAAATCATCTCTTTGTATAACTATTCAAACATGGAAAATATACAAACTTATATTGCAATTATCAAACACTTGCCTCTAATGAATATCTGATCCTTTGGAGTTGAATAACACAGGTGGTTCTCCCTTCTCTGGCCAACTTCCGATGGTGGTTTGGTGGTGGGGACCTTTGACCTTTGGTTCTCCTCATTTCCAAGCTTCTCTTTTCTTCTGCCAAGCAGTCTTTCACTCTCTCTAAAAGATGACGTTTCAATTTTTGTGTAGAAGAGATGAAATGAACCTACGTACACTAATCTCTAAATACTTATAATAAGACAAAATCCAAAATCACTATTCATCCCCTTGTAAAAATAACCAAAATGCCCTTTTGGGTTGTCTTTTCATTTTCAAATGACCCGAGATCCAAAACCAACATCCAAATAGACTTTTCTGACTATTTCAAACCTTTTGGACGCAACGACGCAGTCAAAATGACTATAAGGTCGATATAAAATAAATTTCCTTTGTAATTTAACAAATTAGTCCCGACATGTCCCATACCACGTCCGACTAAAAATCCAAATTACTGAATTCATAACACACCGCCATATCAATAGCATCACATTCATATATTACCTAAATATCTTTAAGTATTATTCAGAATCATACATTTTAATATCCACAATCCGGATAAAACCCAAACGAATTAATTTATAATAAAATCCAATTGATCCATTAATTTAAAATATAACTCATTTTAAAAGTTATAAAAATTACGGGGTATTACAACCGATAATCGCATCATACTCATGCATATCTCAAATAAGCATATCTGCCAATAATAATCTCCCAATCTCTATGCCTACTCCCCGACATATAAAGAAAATTAGTTACCCATATCCCAATGGTGAATCTGCACTAGTAGTTGTGCTCTCTACTGTGTCTAGTAACCCCGTGGCATGTGAAAAGCCAGTGGGAATGAAACTATGTGATGCCCCCATGTCAAATAAAATACTCCCCAAAGTTCCCTGGATAGAAAACATACCCTCAATCACAGGTGGAGCCTGTGGAACTGCGGCCTGATGGACATTACAAACACGCCTGTTGATGCAAAAAACTGGACCGAATCCCATTTTTATGATCACAGATAAATAGATAAAAGCAATCCAATCACACACATGAGAGACAAAGATTTTTAAAGTGGTTCGGCTATAAGGAAAAGCCTATGTCCACTGTTATTTTATTCCAAGGGGTTTACAATAACACAATGTGTTGTAGAGAGAGAAAAAGGTGTGGATCTTTTGTATGGTGTCTCTCATCATTGTCGGATCTCTCTATTATTTTTTTCCTCTTCTCTCCCTTTGGCTAAGGGAATACATGTATTTATAGTGATGGGAGATAAAGAGATTCATTGTATGTAGACATTTATACATTATGTCTACATTCAACGAATCTAATTGTTGGATTGTTTGGTATGCTATGTGTTGTCATCTACAGTATAAATGTACATTAATGCTCATTAAATGCGTAGTTATCCTTTGATCTTCCCGGTTGGTATGCCGACCAACTGTCCTCGGGTGCCGACTAACTCTCCTTGGGTGTCGACTAACTCTCCTCGGGTACCGACCAACTCTCCTCGGGTGTCGACCAACTCTCCTCGGGTGTCGAATATTGCCACGTAGGATGACATGTGTCCTTTTCTGATTGGTCCTCGTAGATGGAGAATTTTTGCATTAACAGAAGCCCCCAATGCTCCATGCTTGATGGTTTACTTGAAAGGATGGAGTATTTATTCTGCAGTGTTGTTCGGTGCTCGTGAAATTCTTGATCTACCTTCTTGATTTGTTCAACATAAAGTGAATTATCTCCTGGATGACATATGATGCAGGCTGATCGATGCTTGCTAATCTTTCTTTTGAGGAACTCCGTGTGCTATGTATCACCCCTGGAAATTTGGATGCAACCATGTTATAGTATGCAGCTTGTAGCTTGTCATAATCTTCAAGTATGTTGATTGGTTTGCTAGCGGACCAACTGCCTCCTGTGCCGAGCCACTGAGTGCTAACTTCACGTGCTTGATTCTTCTGATTTATGATCCTCTGAATACTTTGTCGAGTAACATACTAGCTTTTGAACCCAACTCTTCAATCTGATTAGTACCAAGCTAGTGGTGGACTTCGAAACATTTTCATACAACTTATTCTTCATTATTGGTCGAGACAGTAGTAGCAAAGATCTCAGTGCTGTAGATGCTGATTTTGACTTCTACCTCTGCTTAGGGACGAGCAAGAGGTTCTCGGGGACGAGCAAGAGCTGCTCGGATAGACCATCTGTGATGAACATTAGTCGAGGTGCGCGTTAGCTGACCTGGACGCCTCATGGTATGCTACCCAAGAAAAAAAATCTGAATAACCTTTATATTGTACAACTAATTTTTTTATGCAAAAAAACTAAAGAGGAAAACGTGTACAGCAGGAGAGAAACATAAACTAGCTTTCCACGGGAGATTCACTAGTGTCCCAAAAATTCTATGCCTCATGAAAGTAAGTTTTGTCACTTAGTTACAACCTTCCCATCACTTCTTTGCATTTGACAAGTATGAATATTATTTTTAGAACACCTTCCAACACTCTCAACCATCACTGCCAAAACAACATCACACCATCCCCCAAACCTTTATCTATTGCATACGAATTTACAATTGAAATTTTCCAAAGATGACAAAAAAAGTCTATAGACTATATTGGTTCTAATAAGCTATGAGTAGTAGGGCTAGTGTAACTGGCCCTTTAATTAAATTTCAATGAATAAGAGTCAAAGGAACAAATATAATTGTGCCAAGATCTTGAATTGCAATATAGTCAGTTACCTCTATCCCCACCACTCTGTTTACACCATACATATGGTACAAGCCACATACTATTTCCCTAATCACTGTGTTGAGACCGGGGCATAAACCCCCACATGTCACAATACACGCGTGAACGTCATCTGGCTCAAAGTACACCTGAGGAAACAGCCATGGGCATTTGTTAGTGAGAACCAAACTGCATCACCCTTCCAAATTTCATAATATATGTATAAGCAACAAAAAATTGGAAAAATTACCCTTTGACGTGGTCCTGCACGTCGAAAATGTGTCCCTCTTGGACTATTCTTGTGAACAACAATCTGCAATTGAATAACAAAGATAAAAAACTACATAAACAATTGAAAAGGACAACATAAAAGTATATAAACCAATAGAGTAGGAATCTCAAATACATATATAAACTCTTGCTGGCGAGGAACCTGTTTCAAAAGCAGAGGGAAAGAAACCAATAGAGTAGGAATCTCAAATAGTTAGTATACATTTTCATTCGCAATCTTATGGTTGTAAAATGCTTTATATATGTATATGCATATCTGTTAAAAAGATAACAACATTTTGTATTTTGTCGACCAACTGATTGTCGACTAGCTTGACTATATATCTGTTAAAAAGATAACAACATTATGTAATTTGTCGACCAACTGTAGTTGATTAAAACTTATTGTCGACTAGCTTTAATTTGTTGACTGACCAAAATTGATGATGTTTTGCTTCTCGACCAATTTGGCAGCAATTTTAAAAAATCACAAGTAAAAAAATTTAACTTGATCTTTTTCTCATATACTCATAAAATGTCTCCGACCAACGATGATCAACATCTTTTAATTCTCGACCAACCTTGGTACTTTTTGGAAAATATATTTTTCTTCCTAACCAACCGAATTTGGCATTTTTTAGGAATATCTTGTTTCCTAACCAACTGAAGTTGGAATTTTTAGGAATATTTTGTTTCCTAACTAAACCGAGTTTTCATTTTTAGGAATATTTTGTTTCCTAACCAAACCGAGTTGGCATTTTTAGGAATATTTTGTTTCCTAACCAAATCGAGTTGGCATTTTTAGGAATATTTTGTTTCCTAACCAAACCGAGTTGGCATTTTTAGGAATATTTTGTCTCCTAACCAAACCGAGCTGGCATTTTTAGGAATATTTTGTTTCCTAACCAACCGGAGTTGGCATTTTTAGGAATATTGTGTTTCCTAACCAACCGGAGTTGGCATTTTTAGGAATATTTTTGCTTCCTAACCAACCGGAGTTGGCATTTTTAGGAATATTTTGCCGTGTCGAGTAGTCTGAGCCGAGTAGTGTGTAGCACTAGTATTCCCCAAAAAAATTTCAATAAAAGGAGAGAATCTGGCAGAATATCTTCATTTTATTCATACTGATGGAACAATTTCTGTAACTCGGTATGATCCATGCCAGTTTGCCTCCAGTTTGTTGTGCTTTTGAACCACTTTCTTTACCAATAATTTCATTGTTGGTAAGCAGCATTCCTGACGACTGCTTCTTCTCTAACTTCCTCGAGCATGTCTAAATCCAATATTCTCATTAAGTTGCTGACAGGGGAATTGAAATTTAATACTCTGTGTGTTGGGAGACCCAACTCGGTAGGTATAACAGCTTCACTTCCAAACGCCAGCATATATGGTGATTCTCCAGTTGCTGCTCGGGGAGTAGTACAATAAGCCCACAGTACTGAGTGTAACTCGTTGATCCAATTTAATTTTGTGTCACTTAGTCTTTTCTTAAACCCATTTAGCAGTGTTCTGTTCGTCACTTCAGTCTGTCCATTGCTTTGGGGATCACCTGGTGCCGAGTGGAGCTTCAAAATATTGGACTGATGGCAATAGGCAGCGAATTCCTCATTATCAAATTGCGTTCCATGGTCGATGATGAATGCATGGGGAAGACCATATCTACAAATGATATTTTTCCAAACAAATTGATATACCTTCTCGTACGTCATGTCGACAAGAGGCTCAACTTCTACCCACTTAGTAAAATAATCCACTACGACGACGAGATATTTGAACCTTCCTCTAGTCGTTGGAAGTGGTCCGACCAATTCAATTCCCCACATTACAAATGGCCAAGGGGAAGTGATGGGTGTCAACAATGCTTGTGGAGTTCTTCGGATGGAGGAAAAGCGTTGGCACTTGTCACATTTCTTGGCGTAGGCTATACAATCAGCCCTCATCGTTGGCCAATAGTATCCCTGCATCATCACCCTTTGCAAAAGTGTTCGACCTGCTACATGGGCTCTACAGGACCCTTCATGGATCTCTTCAATCAATTCTTTCACCTCGGAGGGATGTACACATCTTTGCAAACCTGCCATAATTCCTCGTCTATATAGAATACCATTAGTTAATACATACCGAACAGCTTTAAATTTCAATTTCTTGGCTGCGAGCTTGTCAACTGGTCATTCTCCCTCAAAATATGCCCTGATGGTATCCATCCAAGATGGTCCTAAATCAAGGGTAATAAAACTCATCATCAGATCTTCATCTATGCTTCGACTAGCCAATACTTCAATTGGGATTGTTCTTCGCAGCTCGGTACGAATAGCTGATGCTAATCGGGCCAAGGCGTCTGCTCTCGCATTCTCTATTCTTAGTATTCTTACCAGTTGAACAGCAACAAACTCCATCACCTTTGCTTGATACCTGATCATCAATTCTCCATCACCTTTGCTTGATACCTGATCATCAATTCTCCTTTGGCTGCATATATTCCCAACATTTGGTTTACGATCAATTGAGTATCACTGAAGACAATAACCTACTGTGCCTCCATAGTTTTGCCAAATTAAGACCTGCAATCATGGCCTCATACTCAGCCTCATTATTAGAAGCTTTGAATTGGAAACGCAGGGCGTATTCCATGTTGACCTCGTTTGGGCTGTTCAAAATGATCCCTGCCCCACAACCTGTAATGCAAGATGATCCATCTACATATAACCTTCATATCGGTAACTCGTCTTCTAATTTCTGATCTGACAGAGTTCCTCGGTGGAATATTTGTTGCTTCTTTTACCAACCTAAGTTGGTCTGGGCTCGAATTTAATGATCCTGTAACATCCACTTGCCCTTTTACCAACCTAAGTTGGTCTGGGCAAGTGTTTGTTGATCCTGTAACATCCACAGGTTGCTCAGTGACCAGCTTTTGCTCTTCGGGGGTATCAGGATAGGTGAACTCTGCTATAAAATTTGCTACTGCTTGCCCTTTAAGCGATGATCTGGGTTCATAAATTATATCATATTCTCCAAGATCTATTGCCCAGTACATTAATCTCCCTGATTTTTTTGGTTTATGAAGGGATTGTCTCAACGGCATGTCAGTATATACCACTATAGTATGGGCCTGGAAGTATGTCCTCATTCTCCTGCTCGCCTCAATTAGCGCCAATGCTAACTTCTCCAATTTTGTATATCTGATCTCTGCTCCACGGAAGGCCTTACTCGTGTAATAAATTGGTTTTTGCACTCCATTTTCCACTCTGATCAATGCTGAGCTAACTGCATTCTCCGATACTGTTAGATATAAGTACAATTTTTCTCCCATCACTGGCCTGGACAATAGTGGAGGTGCTCCCAAATATTTCTTCAAGTCTTGAAAAGCCTTCTCGCATTCATCATTCCACTCAAAAGTCTTTCGGAGCGTTTTGAAGAATGGGAGACATCTATCAGTTGCTCGCGATACAAATCTATTGAGTGTTGCTACTCGTCCTGTGAGGCTCTGTACTTCTTTCTTCGTCGTTGGAGATCGCAGCCCTAATAGAGCTTTGATCTTTTCAGGATTTGCTTCTATGCCTCGTTGATTGACAATGTACCCGAGAAACATGCCTTCTCGTACTCCAAATATGCACTTCGTCGGGTTCAGCTTCATTTGATATTTATCTAGTTGATCAAAGGTCTGGCCTAAGTCAACTAGATGATCGACAGCTTTCTTGCTCTGTGTCAGCATATCGTCAACATAGACTTTCATATTGCAACTGATTTGCTCTGCAAAGACCTTGTTCATCAGCCGCTGATAGGTTGCTATGAAATTTTAATAGGCTGCCCGAGCACCTGTCGAGACTAGGGAAAATAATTATTATCATGAGAATAATTATTCAGCCAAACAATATGTGATGTGTATCAGCATAATAAAAATTTCAAAATATGAAATAATATTTTTGTGCCAAATGTGTGTGAGATGGACAAATTTTTATCAGATATGCATCATAAATAAGATGTAGAGTTATTTAATCTCCAACAACTATTCAGGTATAAGTTGCTGTTTGAAAATTATTTATCACTTGGTTTTAAAAATATTTTTGGGGTGATCACAAGTTAAAAAAGACTTAAGCCCCCTGCTTGTCCCCAAGCTGAACTCGTGTTTAAAGAAATATCTGGGGTGCTTCGCATTTTTTAATACCCCAAGATTCTACTGCTGCCGACAAACAACATGGATGTTGCCGACCAACATTTAAGGATATCTCAAATTATAGAATATATGGTTGGATGACCAGAATATCTCGAATCTTTAGATCAGAAAAATAACATTCGATGTAAAATTTAAGCCTTAAGAATGTTAATTAAATGAATAATTATATAATCCATTAGATCGTGTGATTTCGACAAAGAAACCTTGTGATGTGATGAACGAGGGGCCAACATATCAAATTTGTGCCCACAGTCTTGATATGGTCATGATTGTTTTACTGATCCTCTTTTACAAGAGGTGGGTAATGATTTTTCAGGTGAGAGAAAATTATTTTTTATATTGATCCCTTCCTATTCCCTATTTGGAGAGATACAAATATGCTGAATGATAGAAGTTATTACCAAATTTATATAAAAAAATCAATCAATTTGACTTTATTGACATAGATGGAAGATGAACCAAATTAAGTATATAGTTCATAAAGGTGAATGCAAAGAGACTCAAACTTGAAGAGAGAGAAAATAGATCTGGCTCATGATTTCCATGAGAAAACTTTTTATTGTCTTTAACCTTTTCCCATTCTTTTATTAAAAATATGATGGGATTTTGAATAGACATGAAAGATCTTACAAAATTTATAATGAAAATTATCAATGAAAATTATCAATGAAATTTATCAAATCTTATCATCGTCGTATATATTGGTATATGTAATCATTTAAAATATTTATTCCATGATATAAAATTGAAACTTGAGAATCAAACAAAGAGTTATGATTTATGAAATCCACTATTTTTCAGATTTCTAAATAAGAATTAATCTAATAGTTATGATTTCAAAATCATGATATGCAACATTTTACAGATAAAAATTGGACAATTAATTTATGTATATAAACATAAAAATCATGATTGAATCAAAAGATGTATGTATAATTGATTATACGTAGAGAAAATAAAAACTTAGCTTTTGATGGAGAACAATGGTTGTAACATGTTCCCACAGACGGCGCCAATCTGTTGATGCAAAAAACTGGACCGAATCCCATTTTTATGATCACAGATAAATAGATAAAAGCAATCCAATCACACACATGAGAGACAAAGATTTTTAAATTGGTTCGGCTATACGGAAAAGCCTGCGTCCACTGTTATTTTATTCCCAGGGGTTTACAATAGCACAATGTGGTGTAGAGAGAGAAAAAAGTGTGGATCTTGTGTATGGTGTCTCTCATCGTTGTCGGATCTCTCTATTGTTTTTTTCCTCTTCTCTCCCTTTGGCTAAGGGAATACATGTATTTATAGTGATGGGAGATAAAGAGATTCATTGTATGTAGACATTTATACATTATTTCTACATTCAACGAATCTAATTGTTGAATTGCTTGGTATGCTATGTGTTGTCATCTACAGTATAAATGTACATTAATGCTCATTAAATGCGTAGTTATCCTTTGATCTTCCCGGTTGGTATGCCGACCAACTCTCCTCAGGTGCCGACTAACTCTCCTTGGGTGTCGACTAACTCTCCTCGGGTACTGACCAACTCTCCTCGTGTGCCGACTAACACTCCTCGGGTGCCGACCAACTCTCCTCGGGTGTCGAATATTGCCACGTAGGATGACATGTGTCCTTTTCTGATTGGTCCTCGTAGATGGAGAATTTTTGCGTTAACAACTCCCATACTGTATGTGGTGGTGCTGGGAGGACAACGAGAAATATCGGTGTTTGAGCCTTCTATCGAGCACCCTGCTGCTGCGGCTGTGGGGCACTACCCTTCTCAGTACAATCATTATGCTTATGGGAAAACTTGCCAAACATGAACACTTCCCACCAAAATTTCCCCCTCTCTGTCCCTGCTTCCCTGGGCCCTGCTGTCCGTTACCACCTCTCCCATGGCCTTGCTGGCCCTGCTAATGCTGCTGTTGGCCCTGATGACCCATTTGGCCTTGCCTATAACCTCCTTGATCATGTCGAAAACCTCTCAATCTAAAGATCTTAGAATCCCCCTATTGGGAATTCTGACCACCCTACCTCGGCTGGACCTGTGCTGACTGTGCTCCACTGGTACCATTACCTCATGTCCTGCCCTACTGGCTGGACTCCCCTACTCATTTTCTCCTTGACAGATGGAAGTGGTGGTACTGACAGTGAAGTAGTGATGCATTAAGCACATCGGTATAGGTCTGCAATAAGAGGTTACCCAGATGATGCTGTCGAATCCTCTAAGTAAGGCCATCCATGAACATCTGTATCTTATTCTCCTTAGTAGGTACCTCAGATGGTACCAAATTAACTAGGTTGGTGAACTCCTCCTCATACTCATCTACGGTCTTCCCCTCCTGGGTGTGGTTTAGTAGTTTCCACCTCACTCAGTCTGAACGGTGAAAAGGAAGTATTTGTGGTCGAACCGCACCGAGAAGTCTTGAATAGTAAAGACATCTCTCCCCTTAGTAGTGGTAATAAACTCCCATCACTACAGCGCTGCTCCAACTAGCTTAAACGTAACTAGTATCTGCCTTTGTACATCTGTGCACTCGTACATCCTCAAGTGCCTATGGATGTCCTTCTTCCATTGGCTCACCACTATAACATCGGAGCTCCCTGCAAACTCCAGAGGATGTGCCTTCTGAAAGGCATCTCTGACACATTCCCAAGAAGACGGGAATGCATGAACCATAACTGGGGCCACCACCGGTGCCTAAGGTGGAACCTGTTGCACTACTACCAAAGTTGCATTTACCTCCTGTGCTACTATAGCAGCAACTTCAGTGGTGTTCGTAATACCCAGAACTGGTGCTAGTTGAGGCTCGAGTTGGGCACCCCTGGGAACTCGCTGTGCACATAGAGGAGGCATCTGAAATGAGAGGGAAGTTTTATAAGTCTACAGTTAATATCTCAAAATAGCTGAAGACGTAAAATGCACAAAAGAATACAACAATCCAAGAATATAGTGCTCCATATCAAAGGACGCTACGTGTAAGGCATAACAAGTCGTACCGATCCTAAGGACTCTAGAACCTGGTGCTCTGATACCATCTATGACACCCCGTCTAATTAAATATCGGGTTGCTACACCTTTATTAAATTAAAACATAATCTCAAGTTGGCTCATTCTTAGCATCACTGTCGAAAACATTTAATTAGTTGCTAGCCACCTAATATTTAAAAAGTGAGATGCCAAATTTTATTATTTAAATTAACTTGCAACTAAGTAATGAATAACCAACCATTCAACATTCACATAAACAATCTCATATGAACAACTAATGTAATGAAATAAAATGACGCTAGAGAAAAAACTCCAATAATAGTTTTAATGGCAAAATAATCCCAAAGCATGAGTCTGAATAAATAATCCAACAACTGAAATAAAATGAAAGTCTAAAAACTATTGTCTGTGAATAGGAGTGGGAAACATGCCCTAACTGATATGAAGGACTCTTAAGGAAGCAAATATATATGTGGAGGCATCTAATAACGAGGACCTATAACTTCCACAGAAGCTACAGCATGTTAGTAGAATGGACCTCTTATGCCTGGCATCCCTGTGGCTGGGCACCTAAAATGTTTTTACAAAAACAAAATAGATTTGGAAGAAAATGGGTCAGAGCCCGAGGTGAAAGTATTTTTAAAACAGCAAGTGTTTAATTGCATTAAATAGTAAATATTATATACATGTTATTCATGCGCCCTCGCTTGAGATTCTCACCCCTCAAGTAATGTGCATGCCTAACGCATCCTATTTAACCCATTCTAGCTATGCGACCACCTAACTAGACTGCACCAAATATGTCTATACAGACTTCTTTACAATGCCTACTTGTATTACCCAATTAGGACATAATAACATTTCAAATACTCATCAATTAGATCAATTACCTCCCAAATTAATTAAGTTCTCACGTCTTTAGGCAATTAAACATCTTAGCTAACATGGATATAAAAAATAAAAAATTAAACATCTTAGACATTCTCATTTACTAAGCAACAATGAACAATCACAAGGATATATATATATATATATATATATAAATCACTCACAGTACATATATATACATATGACACCCCTAGGCTAACCTACGGTGCACGCATACTCTACTATCGAATCCCGGTACATCATGTACATAAAGATCACGAGTTTTGAATCACTCGGGAATCGTATCAGTACAAATCACACATAATGGAGGCGAACATAGTTCACATACCCATGGGTCACGCACATACCTATGCTCCCATGTTCAGCTGACTTATCAACTCATAAATAAGTCTTCATAGTCCTATGTTCTTGAGGTACCAATCTAAATCCCCCCGAAGGCACACAAAGATAAGATGGTCCTTTCAGGAAAATTAACTTCCCGTGATAGCAAGTATAGTAGGTATGTCATACAAAAAATAATCCATATACTAAGTAATCATACACTTAAGTAATTATCATATTAATATAGTTATATTCCATCCCTATATCATAAGTCTCATACGTATCATAGTATCATCTTGTTTATTCCACGTAATATGTTTAGCGCGATAACCCTTGTCGTAAAATTCTGGGTACTTAATCTAACCCAAAAGGTTACTAAATATCCCACTTGTCTCTAAGGTTATTTTAATAATCTAAGGTCCCCCTACTACTACCTCTAACCTTAAGTTATGGTCCATGCGAATTAAATTCCAATTCTTACAATTTTCAATCGAAACTCACTCGTCAGAAACTCGTAAGTTTATCATTAAATTCCAAACCAAACTAATATTTTTTTGGCCTCAATTACACCCAAACCGAGCTTCCCTAAGTCCCAATATATTCAAATAGTCCACATCAATAATTTTTAAAAGTCGGAATTTCGTTAAACCTTACAAGGAAAATTTGCCACAAATGCAGGGGAGTCGATCGATTGACCAGTTACAGCCCATAATTTCTTTCGTTTTATCTCCAAAATTCATTACATGATCCCAATATCAAAAGTAAACATATATGATGTTATACCAACCTAAACTCATGATATCTAACGTTCTAGAATCATCAAATCAATGCGAAGATGCATACAAATCTATATGTTCATCATGTTCTCATGTGTAAATTCTAGGATAACTTCTCTCAATTTAAGATCACCAAATACTCAGATTTATTCCTTGATTTACATCATTAAGGTTCTAATTCACATCTCTAATCTTTTCGAAATTTCTCTACATGCAAAACCTACCCATATTCAAGATTTAATTCTCCCAATTCATGAAATTATCAATATATCAAGTTTAGTATCCAATTCTAAACTACCATGGATTTTATATTTGCTAAATATTAACAAGTTAAATCACTTTCCTGACAATAGAGGTTCTAGTCCTTTGGAGAAGATGGTAGGTTGGTGGTGTTCTTTCTCCAGTCACAACTCTGGCTATGATAGTGGTGCAAGGTGGTTGTTTGGCCTTGGGAAACCCTTGGAACCTTTTCTTTCTTCTCACGTTGCTCTCCCTCATTTTTGACAGTTAATGGCCCTAATAACCCTAAGGTTTGGCTGATATACACAACCTAATTTTCATAGGTCACTATTCATCAAATATTGGAATGGCTAAAATACCCTCCCGGGTTGCCGATTTGGCCTAAAACTACATCGGGACACAAACTAAACCCCGGGCTAATGTTTTCTGACTATCTCGACCCTTTAGGACAATTTGGCGCACTCGAAATGACCATACTGATGATATAAAATAATTTACTTTTAGATCCATTAAATTGGGTACTGATACGACTGACACGCACGTCCGAGCTTAATTACCAAAACTGTCATATTTCCAACTTAGCACCATATTAATTAATTCTGAATCATATATTACTATACTCACTCAGTAATATGCAACATCACTATCATAATCAAATACTAACTCTCGTCTCACCAGTATTTAAATTCGGATTAATTTCTAAAAAAATTCCATTTTTAATTTAATTAATTCCATAATTAAAATTAGTAAAAATATGGGGTATTAGAGTCTCTTATTTTTTTCAATAAAATTTAGCGTGCAAGTGTATTGAAGAGGATCCCTTTCTATGAAGTTTAAATTATATCTGATTTGGTCAGTTGGCTGGTGTGAGTCAACCATACAACTTGAAGTCAATGATTGAATGTGAGGCTTGATGAATTGTACACCAATTCTTGTTTATAACCACATGCTAAAATAATGTGGGGAAGACAATCACAAGATCAACTACCTAATCTAATCATGAATCCCACATGTACCTTGTCAGTCAATAATTATTTATATAAATTTGGAATAAATTCACTAAATAATGCATCTCGCTAGCACCCATGCTTTGAAAAACAAACTTCCCCCCCCCCCCCCTTTATTTCTTCTATTAAATACTTGCAATTCACCTCCAAGTGCAGAAAGTTTATTTACGGGAATACAAATTATTAATGGAACTGAAAGAAAGAGCAAATTAGATCAATCCCATTCATACTTGAGTCTTGTTCCCTACAAAATCAGTGTTAGATAGAAAGAGAGTAAAATACCCTGCTCCAACCAAAATCAATTCCGCATCCCAAATGATAACAGCCATTAAGATCAATTTTCATGGTGATGGTGGGTGGAAAGATGGTTAATATGGTGAGTACTATTTACCTGCATGACTTTTTCTCATGTAGGTAATCACTACACCAAAAACAACAATCTGGCACAATTTAAAATTGTGTCAGATCAAATCTGGCATGGTTTTGAACTGTGCCAGGATCTGGTGTTCCAAAATGGCCATTTTTTTCTAGCACGATTTAAAAGTGTACCAGATTTGGCCAAACAGGAACAATTCTGGCACACTTTTAAACCGTGCTAGAATTTGATATTTCTGGCCCAATTTTGACCCCGTTTATAACTGTGCCAGATTGAGTACATTTTGGTACACTTTTGGCGTAGTTCAAAACCGTGCCTAAATTTGATACACTTTTGCCACGGTTTTGAATTGTGCCAAATTTTTGGATCAAAGAAAAATAATTAATTATTTGAAAATAAGTGTAGAGGGGGCCTGAAGGTAATCCTGGGATTAGGGATAATCCACCAATTAGCAACAGTGTTCTGAGGATAAGCTCAGCGTGGCAACTCAAGCGTGGCATCTTGGTGAGGCAGATCAGCGTGGCAACTCAAGCGTGGCATCTCAAGCGTGGCAGCTTGGTGAGGCAGATCAGCGTGGCAACTCAAGCGTGGCAGCTTGGTGAGGCAGATCAGCGTGGCAACTCAAGCGTGGCATCTTGGTGAGGCAGCTTGGCGTGGCAACTCGTACTTTAGCTTATTGTTACTTTTCCATATTATAGCTTTGTTTATATTTACTACGAGTTGTAATGACTGTAATGTTGTAACGAGAATAATGAATGGGCGTGAGGTCGAACGGTACTCGTGAGAGACCAGGCTTGGTAGGGCCTGGGAGAGCTTTCATGCTCTATCGAACAACCTCACCGTGGGAACTTTAAAGGGATTTGGTTTGGAGGATTGAGAAGTGGGGCACCGTTGGGGCTTGTCCTGACCATCTTAGATACACCTGGTAAAACACCGAAGGACCCCGACCGTGGAACCTCAAGCGGAGCAGC
Organism: Sambucus nigra; assembly: GCA_949130495.1. Classification (NCBI taxonomy): domain Eukaryota; kingdom Viridiplantae; phylum Streptophyta; class Magnoliopsida; order Dipsacales; family Adoxaceae; genus Sambucus; species Sambucus nigra. The sequence goes on along the minus strand of OX422209.1, from coordinate 494,856,551 downwards.
TTGGAGTTCCATCGGGCATTAAGTTATGAACCAAACAACCCTCTACTTAAAAGTCACATCTACTGTGGATGATGTCACTAGCCTTCTAAACAATGTCAGACATGCACTTGAGTAAACCACCGTGGTATTTGGGGTTGTCAGATAGTTGGTGAGCCACCTCTGCAACAACAACCCCCTGACATACAGTGGTTAGGCAAAAGGCATGTCTTGGCATTTAATGTTTATGACGTAGGAGACAACTAGTGCATCAGGCATTTAATGTTGTGACATAAAGTATGAGGGATGTCTTTGATAGTCTTTAATGACTGATTTGCCTCGGGGGTGGTGTGGGGGGCTATTTAAGGACCCCAACCACCTTTGAGGAGGGCATGATCCTTGGAGAGTTAAAAAAAGCTATTACTAGAGATACATCAGAGAGAGAATTATTGCAAACTAGAGGGCTTATCCACTCACCATTGTCATTTATTACGAAGCTTTTAATACATAACAGAGACCCTTGAGAGTTGTTTTAGTATGTTTGCCTGCCTACCAAGGTGTATATAGGGTGCTTACTTCTCTCTCCCTCTAGCTAAGTTATTTCTGAAGTTCTTTATTATATTGTGAGTTATACACGAGAGATTTGTGAGTATAAGATGGGTTCCATACATTCCAAACTGCTCTTTGTGTCTTGTGGCTAAATCACTAGTGTTTCTCTAACTAACCTTGTCATTGCCATACTCAAAAGGGGTTACGCCTCCATCTTATCTAAACTACCCTCTTACATTTGGCGACTCTACTGGGGAGGCATTCTTCTAAGGAAGGAGTATGGCGCAAGATAACGTTAATCCAAGGCTCAAATTTGATGATATCCAACACGGCGAAGAGCAAGCAGCGGTAGAATTGGAGGCTTTAAGGAGCGGAGCTCCTCGAATAGAAGTGCCCCCAGTTCAGACAACAACGGGCGCCCAAGGAGTGACGCAGGCTTCCACGAGCGCTGGGCTGGGACCTGCCCAGATGACCCTCCTCATGAGCAAGTTCTATGAGTTTTTCCAAACTCCTGCAGCTTCAACGGTGCTGGGAGGACTTGAGGCCAATTCCTTCGTAACACCAGGGGCAGCTCCAACGGTTCCACCGGGCGCAGGTACAACGGGAGCAGCCCCGGAAAGCATACCCTCCGTCGTGAATCCGGCAATGAGAATCTCCAGAGTATCAACGGCGCTAGCCGTAATGATGGCTCCAACTGTTACGGTCATTCAGCCAGCACCCCCATTGGTTGTTGCCCCATCGCCCATGGAGGAAATGAGGAGAGAAATGCAAAAGGAGATGTTAAAGTTTGTGCAGGCTTCCTCACAGTCTATAGGCGAGGAAGCTTCAGTCTACGATGACTTTAGGACACCTTATCCTCAGGAATACAACGATGAGCCTTACCCGAGGGATTATATCCCCCCCATCTTTGAAAAATACACAGGGAAGGGTGGGAATCCGAAAGAGCACATTAAACGTTTTATTGAGCACCTAGGGGCGCATTGCAACAACAAAAAACTCAGGTTGAGGGAGTTTTCCAAATCCCTAACCGATAAAGCATACACGTGGTATTCTCATTTGGCCCCTAAAAGTGTTTCCACGTGGGAAGAGATGCATGTGCTGTTTGTCCAAAAGTTCTTTCTAGCAGAGGATGAATTCACTCTGACCCAACTAGGGAGAGAAAAGCAACGACCATGAGATGACGTGGTGGCGTACGTTCGAAGGTTCAGGGAAAGGTCTCTGGACATGAGAGAGGAGGCCAAGGAATCCAAACTATTACAAATTTTTGCCGAAGGACTACTCCCGGAGTACATCTGCCATCTCATCAATGAGACGCGTGAGGGAACTTTTTCGGCGTTCTTAAAATCTGCAAGGAACATCTCATTGGTCGTACGACCAAACCCGGTGGTGGTGCCTATGATATTCAGACAGCCGATGCAACCTGGGGGAGGAAGGCCTCAACCCCCACGGGTGGGATACACCGAAGGAACAGATGGGGGTAAGGCGGCGAAGAAGGACAACAAAAGGAAGTTTGGAAGGGACAGAGAAGACCCACCACCGTTACCATGCACGATAGAAGAGGCGGTGAGTTGTTATAACGCCATGGTCCAGGGTGGAACGGTCTACCTGCCAAAAGGCGTTCCTCCGGAGGAACCCGATGACACAACGAAGGCGGATCCTAGGTATTGTCAGGTTCATCGAAAGATCCAGCACCCGACAGAGAGCTGCTTCACACTAAGAAGAATCATTGATAAGTACATAAAGGCAGGGACGCTGCAGATCCCCCCACAGAACGTTAACAACAACCCGCTTCCAGTGCATGGGGCCAACTTGGTGACGGCCTACGACGATGGGGCGGAAAGAGGAGAAGGAAGGTCAACAATGAGGCAAAGAGAATTCGAAGTAACTCTGGAACGTTGCACCACAGGAATGGCTAACGTAGTTTTAGCCTACGATGAAGCAAGCGCTAAAGACGTGGAAGACGTATACAGCGTTGAGGGCGAGGAAATAGAGGCAGTCGTTGAGTACAGCGCAGTTTCAAAATCCCCAAAATTCGCTTGGTTCTTCGATCAAGTGGGGATACCAAAGGAGAGCAGACTGGAAATAACTCAGGCGATCCTAGACATCGCGAGGAAGGACGCGGTTCCCTCGTTGAAATAGAGGGGACCCATGGCGAGGCTGGTGAAAAAGTTCCTATCAGAGGTGACCTTCAGCGATGCAGATAGAGCTGTAAGGTTCCCTCATAACAGGCCCTTGTATGTGACGACCAGTATCAATGGGGTTAGTTTTGCAAGAACGCTTATGGATGGGGGCACTTCCATCAACATTATGCCGATCAACTCCTTCCACGCAGCTGATATCCCAGAAGAAAGGTTGGTCCCCATGCCTCTGGTAATTTCAGGGTATGACAACCAATCTTCCAAATCCATTGGGTATGTGAATGTGGGAATTGTAATGGGAAATCTGAGTTCCCACATCAAGTTCCATGTAATAGAAAGTGCAACTTCCTATCATCTACTAATAGGAAGAGTGTGGATGCACAATCAAGGTTTAGTTCCTTCAACATATCATCAATGCGCCAAGGCGAATGTCAAAGGAACAGAAGTGACCATTAGGGCTACAAAAAGGCCTTTTGCTATCGAGGAAGCTCACTTTGTAGATGCGGCCTTTTATACGGAGTTGGAAGAGGACGCTCGAGTCCTAACGAGAAGAATGGAGGGGGCATGGGTTCCCTCGATCAGAGATAGAATGGGGCCTCTGAACGAGCAAAGTAAAGAAGCCACGAGTAACGAAGGGGGAAGGACCGAAGAAACCCATCAGGTGATCGCTCGACCTCAAAGTACCACAAGGCAGCTCAAAAACAAAGTAAGGCTTGGAGTGGATCCTATGGGGCATGAGGCCCAACGGCAAAGCGTGCTGAGTCGCTTTTCAGGGGGAAGGATCGCTGAGGCTTCGAGAGAAAAGAAGAGGAAGGTCGTGGCAACAGCTACCAACAGGCAATGCAAGAAGGTGGTCACTGAGGAGGGGAAAGTGGTATACCGTTTATAACGATGTGAGCGGGCGGCCGAAGAGACGGAGGATGGGGCTGACCCGTTATATGAGTGTTTCTTGGTGGATCAGCAGGGACAGTGTATGGTGATAGACAACTCCAACATACAGGAGTTCGTGGAGGAGGTCGCCGAAGAACCAGACTACATGGAAAATCAACCAAGGCCCCAGGCACAAGAGTTGGAGTAGTTGAACTTAGCAGGAGAAGGGGAAGACCCAAGGCCCATCTTCATCGCGAAGGATCTCGCTAAGGAGAAGCGAGAGCCCTGGTTGGGATAATCCGGGAGTTCATAGATGTCATTGCATGGAAGTATACCAAAATGGAAGGCCTGGATGAGGAAGTGAGCTGCCACAAGTTAAACGTGATACCTTCAGCCATCCCGGTGAAACAGGCAACAAGGACTTATAAACCTGAGTTGGACTTGAAGATTAAGGAAGAGGTTCAGCATTTGTGGGCAGCAGGATTCATCAAACCAATACAGCATCCCCTGTGGCTATCTAGCATTGTGCCAGCAGGGAAGAAGGACAAGAGCCAAATAAGGATCTGTGTGGATTTTAGAGATCTGAATAGGGCTTGCCCCAAAGATGAGTTCCCTCTACCCTCCATTGATAGCCTGATAGACGCCAAGGCTGGGCATGAGATGTATAGTTTCATGGATGGGTACGTAGGGTACAACCAAATCAAAATGGACCCCGCGGACGCAGAGAAAACGGCATTCAGAACCCCGTTAGGCAATTTCATGTACAAAGTGATGCCGTTTTGACTTAAGAACGCGGGAGCTACTTATCAAAGAAGAATGATGGCCATTTTTCACGATTTCTTCCACAGATTTGTAGAATTCTATGTGGACGATTTGGTCATCAAATCGAAGAAGGAGGAGTCCCACCTAAACGACTTAAAGAAGGTGTTTACTCGATGTAGGAAGTATAAATTAAAGATGAACCCATTGAAGTGCGTCTTCGGAGTAACATGCGGGAAGTTTCTAGGCTTTGTGGTTGATCGACAAGGGGTGCAGATGGACCAGGATAAACAACGCGCGATCCTAGAAATGTCGTGCCCAAGAACGGCGAAGGAGCTAAAAAGCTTCCTCGGAAAAGTCTCCTACCTCAGAAGATTTGTACCAGGATTGGCCGAGGTAACACACCCGTTGATGCAGCTGCTGCGAAAAAACACAAAGTTCAGATAGGAAAAGGACCACCAGGAGTCTCTCGATAAGTTGAAGAAGCTGCTCGTTTCACCGCAAATCATGGTTCCTCCACAGGCAGGAGTACCGTTGCAGCTGTACCTCACCTCAACTACAAGGTCCGTTAGAGCTTTACTGGCACAAGAGATTGACGGGCAAGAACGGCCGGTGTATTACCTCAGCAGAATCATACATGGGCCAGAGATTAGATATAGCAGCCTAGAAAGGCATTGTTTGGCCTTAGTCTTTGTAGCACAAAAACTTAGACATTATATGATGTCTTTTACAACTCATATTGTAACTAGATGTGATCCTATTAAGTATTTGTTGGCTAGAACTATCTTGATTGGCAGAGCAGCTAGGTGGTTCCTTATTCTCTCTGAATATGATTTAAAGTGTGTGATTCCTCGTGCCATCAAGAGCCAGGCGTATGCCGATCTGTTGGCAATCTTTCCATCAGGAACGTTTAAACCACCTAAAGAAGACATTCCAGGAGACGACTTGCAAGCCAACTATCTGGATGCAACCGATGAGGAACGTTTAAACCACCTAAAGTGTGTGATTCCTCTTATGGGGCCATTTGGGAGCTGGTTGGAGTTTTCACCCTCAAACGGCATGTTTTTAAGCCTAATCTAGCTATTTTCAAATTATCGTCATATTCTCAAACCAAAAGACCCGTGACTCCGCGATCAGTTCCTACGAGTTACATTGGTCCTGTGCGAGGTGTCCATGACTATTATGGGACCGTTTGGGGGTAGTTTGGGTTTTCACCCTTTAATGACTTATTTTTAAGGCTAATCTAGATATTTTCAAATTATTATCATATTCTCAAATCGGGAGACCCGTGACTACGTGGTCAGTTCCTACGAGTTACATTGGTCCCGTATGAGGTGTTCATGGCTCTTACGGGGCCATTTGGGGGTTGGTTTGAATTTTCACCCTTTAAATCTTGTTCTTAAAGAGTAATATAGATATTTGTAAATTATCATAATATTCTCAAATCGGGAGACCCATAACTATGCGGTCAGTCCCTACGAGTTACATTAGTCCCGTACGAGGTGCTGATGCTTCTTACAAGGCTGTTTGGATGCTGATTTGAGTTTTCATCCTCAAACAACATGCGAGATATTTTCAAATTATCATCATATTCTCAAACGGAAAGCCCCTGACTATGCGATCAGTTCCTACGAGTTACATTGGTCCCGTGCGAGGTGTCCATGCCTCTTACTATATCATTTGGGGGCTGGTATGGATTTTCACCATTTAACGACTAGTTTTTAAGCCTAATATAGATATTTTCAAATTATCGTCATATTCTCAAATCGGGAGATCTGTCACTACGCGGTTAGTCCCTACGAGTTACATTGGTCTCGTGCGAGGTGTTCACGCCTCTTACGGGACCGTTTGGGGGTTGATTTGGGTTTTCACCCTTTAACAGCTTATTTTTAAGCCTAATCTAGATATTTTCACATCGTATTCTTAAACCGAGAGTACCGCGACTACTCTGTTAGTTCCTAGGAGTTACATTGGTCCCGCACGCAGTATTCATGCCTCTTACGGAGCCATTTAATGGGCTCGTTTAGGTTTTCATCCTTTACCGGCTTGTTTTAAGCCTAATCTAGATACTTTCAAATTGTCATCATATTCTTAAACCGAGAGTACCTTGACTACTCTGTCAGTTCCTACGAGTTACATTGATCCCTTACGAGGTGTTAGTGCCTCTTACGGGACTGCTTGTGGGCTGGTTTACATTTTCCCTACCTAACGGCATGTTTTTAAGTCAAAGTCTAGATATGTATTATTAAGATATTAAACATTAATTCTTGTGTGCAAGTGTAAAAGTAAGTTCTCCAATCACCTTTGCTACTTTACATTAAATCAATACCACCAAGACTTTCATACTTCAATAAGAAAAATATTACATGATTAATTAATCAGTCTCAAACTTGATAAGAAATCTATTTTATCACACATGAAGTCTTGGAAATTTAGGATATACCTTAACTCACTTCAACAAATATATCTAACAAGAAAGAGTTGCCATTACCTTAATCTTAACAAGTATTTTGGGGGTACTCCTTCCAGATACAAATATGAGGAAAAAACAAATCCAAACTTTTATCTTTAAAGAGCATTCCAATCATATAGTTCCTATAAAGATGAAGCATCTTATATTTCTTGTAAAATAAAAAGATGTTGGTTATAATATATGTAGCCATAATACCACTTAATCAACTGTACACGTGTATGTGAGAGTGAATGTACAGTTCTAATGAATTGCTTCAATAACTCAGTAGTTCCAAATCAATTAATAAAGTCATAGAGGTAGTCACGGGTAGTGCCAAATAAGAGAAAATGGAACCCAAAAACTCTCATGCTCCATTTTATAAAAAATAATAATCATAAACGTAAAATATCAACGTAAACCTATTGACATCTTCCTAACAAAAAAGACATATAATCCACAATGTAACCAACCTAATCCACATTTTCATCTTAGTAATATATTAACTTTCATTCCGTAATGTACAATTGACGTTCCAACGCCAAAGTTTATGGTTAAATAGACTTTGGCCCATAATATTTTTGATAATTAGACTTTGATGTCAAAAAGTGTACTGTCATAACAAATACTCTCATCATCATCTAGGTCTATATGCTCTTTACTTAAATTTACTATTTCCTCCTCCAAACTAGCCTCTGGATACACAACTTGCTCCTTCCTGCAGTCCACTATAGTAGACTTGTCCTTGAGTCCTCTTCCTTTGTAAACATGATTAGATCAAAAGAAATAAATACCTCAATCGGTAAACGATATTTATATCTATCAAGGAATCCAACAGACATATTTATGAAACAAAGTCCCAGAATGTCTGAGAATAACATTGATGAATAACTAGTATAAAATGATACAAGTGTAGCATTTAGTCCTATTTGAACTACACGGTGTGTTGTAAAATAACACTGCAAAATGAGAATGTGTTAAAATGACTCCCAAGTTTTAGGGCTTGTATTTAGTGTCAATAAAAGGCATGAAATACACCAGTAACAGATTTGAAAGGCTTACCAGATCATTGATTCAATGTTTTCCCACATTTGATCATGGGATGTTAATAGTTGCCTTTAACATATTTGAAGGCATATTGATGCTCTTTTCCTTGAATCCATTTTTTGCTGACTCTGGTGCTCGGGAAACTTGGAGGGACATCTCATCATGGAGTTAGAGACATTCCATAGCCATTGCGTAGCACTCTCAATCCGTGTCCAATTCAGCTACATGAAGAGCCCATGTACGAACCCACTCAAGCCCTTTTGAAATTTTTGGGATTTCTTTCGGCCAAAAGAAATTATTGTTAAGGTCCATACCAGTTGAATCTATTTATCATCAGACATCTATAACTTTCTAAACTGTTAACTCTATAAACATCATATAAGAGATACTATAAATAATATATGGAATATACATTTGTACCTTCATTTGCTCTTAGGGACTTCTCCTAAAAAACAAGATCGATAAGTTCAATTAATTCATCAAATAATTGCAATTGATACAAATTCTCACCGTTGAAAGTAGTCTGCCACAATAGAGTATAGTTAGTGTTATGCCAACTGAGAAGTTAGTAGTTACTTACATAAAGAAATATCAATGTAACATGTTAAAGTCATATTCTACTGACTACTTTTATAGCATACCTGTTACTGCTTTGCCCAACCCTCTCTCAGTTGGAATGATGATCTGCTTATGATTTTCCACCAGTGGCCTTATTTTCTTGCTATAGTTTGGAGATAGATTTGTTGGCCTTCACATAACTACTTATGCCTTACTCAACACCACTCGATTTGGGACTGTGATTCAACTTTGCCCTGCTTTATTCACTGCTGGTCTCAGTCCATTGTATGTAACATCCACTAATCTTGACTCATATGATATATATTGTTTTAGGTCTCTAGATAAATGGAGTGTTTTTTAGTATCAATTTGAAAATCAGTTTCTAGAAAAGAAACCTCTTGTCTTTGATCGACTACAACAGAAATGATAAAGAGAAACATACTTTAAAGAAATCCAATTTTATATTCTAGAGAGAAAGAGGATCAAGGAAGCACAAATTGAAACATTTTTTGTCAACATTACTAGAATCAAAAGTTAGTTACTTCAATTAGTACTAAAAAAATATAACATGAATAGCAGCAATAAGGAAACTATGAAGCTAGACAATGATCAAATCACGAAACTCCGCAAAATATTCCTGTCATTCAATCGCAACAATGATGACAACCTTACACAACTCGATCTCGGTTCCTTACTATGCTCCCTCGGCCTAAATCCGAGCCCAGACCTTAATCCAAAAGGCCGACATAAATAGCAATGGCTCAAGCGCAAATACAATCACAAAATGAAAAGGAGAAAATCAATGTACTTGGTGGAAGGTCATAGCATACGGAAAAGACAAGACCAATAATTTAATGATAAAATTATAATGTAATAGTTATTTGTCTAATGTTCTTCTATTAACTGAAAGAGAAGCTTCAAATTTTATATTAATCGTTTCTTCCCAATTACATTATCAATTAGCATTTATCTAGTAGTTAGTAGGGTATTTGATTATTTATAAATTAGCTCATACTAATCCTATTAGGATTAGAAATTTTAATGATTACGCTAGGACCAAACTTATTTTCATACAGAGGAAGGGGGTATAACTTGCAGATTGATGGATGATGTTATTATAGCTTGAAGAATATTCATAAAGCATAAGTACAGGGACAAATTAAAAAGTGGGACACATGGATCCAACATAATAAAGAGATTTAGAGAAGTTACTAATGTATCATATGATCATATCATTGAGATTGCCGACTCTCTTATTTGGGCTCCAACAGAAAAAGGTACTTTCTCTTTTAAGTCACCAATTGATATCAGTAGAAAGAAGAGGCATGCTTCTTTAAGTTGGATATTATTATGGCACAAACATTTCCTTATCAAAGTTTTAATAATTATATAGAAGTTTATCCTAATTATATCCCCATTAACTCCGAGATTAAAAGAACAACCATCAGATTAGCCTCTAGATGCAATTGTTGTTTCACATAAGAATAATCCATTAATGTAAGGACATATTTTCATAGGTCCGTTATCAATTTGTTATGTCATATACCGATACACCGTCAAAGAGCATTCAAGAGCAATCTACATCAAAGACGGATCCGAATTATTCAAGTTCTTCATCATTCAAGGCTCCGCAAAGTTTACTTTGGTAAGGTTATGTTTTAAATACCTTTACTTTTCACTTAGAGCTTTTGGGAGATTTTTACAAAATATTTTCTAAGTGTTGGAGCGGACTTTTTCACCAAATATTGAGAATGAGTATTTTTTCTAAGTTTTGAAGCGGACCTCGATTTTGACGCCCAGGTCATTCGCGCGAGATCAGCATCTCGTTCGAACGAGATTGGAAGTCGCGCGATGTCGTTTGAACGACATGCGTACTTCGTTCGAGCGACATATGCTTCTCGTTCGAATGAGCTCGAATTTTGAGGCGGTGCATTTTTGTATAAATACTCATTAAATGGTAACGTTTTCATTAAGAAGTCCATACATTTTCCAGAACAGAAACACTGCAAAGAAGTAATCTTTAGGCTTCTTCTTTTAGGCGTTTAATCCCTTTTTGATTTACAATTCACAAAACTCCCATATTGCTTTAGTGAATTGTTTTTGGTGTTCAAGAACACATCTTTGACTTTGTTCATCTTTCGTGGAGTGCATCTCTACACCGTATGGCTGCGTGTTATTAAGGATCTTTCTGCGTGAAGATTCTTTAGATAGGACTGCGAGTCCTTGGAGGGTGCTGCGGGTATTCTCTCGCTGAGTTCAAGACTGCGAGTTTTTGTGGGTTGGCTGCGCATTGATCCATTGCAGATTTCTCTATGTAATTGTAAGATGCGATTTATAGACTCATAGTGAAATACTGGTTTTATCTGAAAGGTGTTTTTTCTTGAAATCTGTGTCTCAGCATATTTGTTGTGCCACATGCGTTATTTGTTTATGGTTTGTCACACGCACTATAAATGCATGTTTAGGGGCTGAATTAGTAGACTCTAATTAAATAAGTGAGCCAAATTAGAAATTTGCAAATTTAATCAATTATCACACAGTCCCAGGCTTTCTCAAATTGGTATCAGAGCGGGTTACGCTAATTTATTGCGTGATCCTGATTTTTCAACGATTCATTTTTTTGATACAATTTGACTTCTCACATCGTCAAATTGGTATCAGAGCAGGTTGCGCTAATTTATCGCGTATTCTTTTTTTCCTCAAAATCGTGTGATATTGATTTTTTTTTTGAAAAATCAGTTTTGTGAAAAATTCACATTTTTTCCTATGGAGCACTTATATAATCAGATGCCTATTTTTGACAGGTCTAATTGTGCCTACTGGAAAGCTCGTATGAAATCAATTTTAAAATCTATTGATGAGCGTGTTTGGGTGCTTTGCGAAAATGGTTGGACTCCTCCTACAGTCACTGATAATAACATCACCACTTTAAAACCTGTGTCAGCCTGGACTGAAGATGATTATAAATTGTCCAATTTTAATTCCCGTGGTCTGAGTGCTATTTCTGGAGTTGTCTCTCCTGATGAGTTTCGTTGAATTATGACGTGCACCACATCTAAAGAGGCTTGGGATGTTTTGAAACTGACACATGAGGGTACGAATGCGGTTAAAGAATCAAAATTACAAAATTTGGCCACCCAATTTGAAACTATAGCCATGTCTGAGTCTGAATGCTTTGTTGATTTTTATGCTCGTTTGTCGGACATTATTAACACCAGTTTTAATTTGGTTGAGGTGATTGATAACACCCGTGTCGTTAAAAAGATTTTGAGATCTCTCCCAAAACGCTTTATTCCTAAAGTCACTGTTTTGAACTCTTTGGAAATTTGAAATCACTTAAGTTGGAAGAACTTGTATGAGATCTTCGAACCTATGAGATTGACATGTTTCCCAAAACCATTAAGGCTAAGGATAATGGCATTGCTTTAAAGACTCATTGTAAGAAAAAGAAAGAAAAAGTTTGTGAGTCCGATTCTGAGGGAGACTTTGATTTTAATGATATGGCCTTATTTGCGAAAATTTTAAAAAAATTTCTCAACATGTACAAAAATAATTCTTCCAACAAAAAGAAATTTTTTGAGAAAAATAAAAAAGAAAGGAAAGGACAAAGAAAGCGGTGAGAGAGAAAAAGAAAATGACTCAGATGAGGAGTGTGAGGAAGATCTTGAGAACGTGACTTGTTTTGAATGTGGGGGTAAGGGACATAAGTCATTTGAGTGCCCAACATGGCTTAGAAAGAATGGGAAGAAAGTAGCCATGCCTGCCACACTTAGTGATAGTGAGGGTGATGAGGGAGATGAGTCCGATAAAGGTTTAGCACATGGGATGGTTGTCGCTTTTTCTAGTCGTGTGAGCACACCCACTTTGTCTCACGAGAGTGCACACGAGAGCGATGATAGTGATTTGTGTTCTTCTAGTGAGGATGAGAGCGAGGAAGAAAGTGGAGATGAAAGTGAGCTCCAAAAAGCTTTCAGAGATTTGTACACCGAGACCTTGAAAACAAAGAAGTATAATCGTGATTCAGGTCGTTGGGTTTTAGATTTGGAGAGAGAGAAGGAGGTTTTGAGAAAGGAGAAGTGTGATTTGACCGACACGTTATCTAGTCTGACGACATGTGTATCCCAACTCGAGAGTGATCTCGAATGTGCCAGGGAGGTCAAAGTCATTTTTGAGAACGCTCCCAAGAAGGTTGAAAAGGTGGTTCTTAAGGGTAAAGGTGAGAAGTTAGGAATAAGTCATGACGGTGCTTCTATTTCACAATTAGCACCCGAGCCGATTCCCACTTTAGTGATAGATTCACATGAGTCTCACCCTCACCCACCTAGGCGTCCCATTCCTATTAGGAAAGTGCGTCCTAGAGTTTTTGAGAAAGGTGTTCCGAGGCCTATTTATGTTTGCTCACATTGCAAAAGGAGAGGACGCCTTAGGGAATTTTTCTTTAAGTTGGGGTATGTGTCACGTTTTGCTTCTACACGTATTTCTGATACACATACACCCACACATGATTCTTTACATGCTCCTGAAGACTACATGGGAGAGTTTTCACATTTAGGTGAGCAAGTTAAGTTTTTAGTCAAAACTTCACAAGAATTGATGAAGGTTTTTCATAAGTTGTCACCTCCTTTGGAAAACCCCTCTGCACCTATTGATTGAGGTTTGACTTGTTTACTAGCATAGGATGATTTTCATGATGACATTATTTGCCTATTGCTAGTATGTATCATTTTTGTATATTTTTTTAAGAAAAATTTTGAAAAATACAAAAAGATTTTATTTTGATAAAATTTTTAGAAAAATCCAAAAAGATTTTTGTATTTTGTTTGCACCGTTTATGGATGAAGACTTAGGATGACCAAGTCACAACATCTTTCCATTTTCCTGTGACTATTTGATAGTGTTTTGAGACAATAGGTCAATTCATCCTTGTGCTTTATAATGTTTGGAGTCATTAAGATGTACTTAAGTGTTACTTCCTACATGTTTGACTCATGTTTCCTTTATTGCACACATGCACGGTTTTGTTTGATTATTGTGATTATCTTATCACATGTTGGTTGGGTGTTTTCACTTCAATCTTGTCCTTAAAAATAACCAAGCGCGATAAATTGTGATAAGGAACTTGTGCATATAAAAACCGTTTTGTGAGTTTGTGTGTTTTGTTTGAAAATGGGGAAGGGCTGCGAAAGGTTTATTTTGCCTTTGCGAATACTAAGCCACCTTTAAATTGGACCTAAAAAATGGAGGAATTTTATTATCCGGGGTCCAAAGAGGTTTAAAAGAGCCCAAAAATTTTTAAAGCCAGTTGTTGATGTAAAAAATTAGATCACTCTAATTATTCAATCACAGATAAATAAATGAGACAAAGAATTTTAAAGTGGTTCAGCCTTATAAGAATGGCCTACGTCCACTGTTATGTTATTGCTGAGTGTTTTGGGAATTCTTGATTACAAGCTCTCTCAAGAAATTCCGGTCCCCTTGAATGAGGGTAATACAATATATTTATAGCCTTGAGGCTATAATCTGAAAGGGTGATACATTAAATGATATACATATGAAAGGTTAATTCATTTAATGCTCTTCAAGCGTGTGCGTCAAGATGATAAGCATTCAATGAATAGTTAAACTGTTGATTATCTGGCAATCAATGCTATGGTCGAGATGCAGCTCGAACCGTCTTAGTTGCTCGCCGTTCAGGAGTTCCTCGGAGAGTTGGAGTTTCTCGGAGCGTTGGAGTTCCTCGGAGAGATGGAGTTCCTCGGAGAGCTGGAGTTCCTCGGAGTATACTTGTTGCTCGGAGTGAGTCGGAGTGAGTCTGACTTGGTCGGGGAAATAGACTTCCTCGTTGTTATTGTTCCACGTAGATCGACACGTGTCTTCTTATGATTCGTCTATATCAGCATACTAATTTTGGTATCAACAGAAGCCCCCAATGTTTCATATTTCGAACTTTGAGGAGTATGGAACATTCTTTCTCGGTATATGGCAATATTAAATGATCTTCCTGGTTTTTAGGAACATTTCTCCGTATTTGAATTTCCTTCCAAATTCGCAGAATCCGCCTTTTTGCATTTTTATAAGCGCTTCGATCTTCGTGTACTTTTTGTCCTTTTAGCCGCCGATAGGGTAATAGTTTCCTTTTTGTAATCATTTCTTTCGCCATTTCCCAAGGCAAAGTATTTAAACTTCATAGACAATATCACCGTCTTCTACCTTTTCCAATTTTGCTTTCGAGTTTTCCATAGTATTTCATTCTCTTGTGCGTTCATCCTTGTTTTCGTTCGTTGTCAACAGATCTCCCTTTTTTCCTGTAAGATCTTCTTCCTTCTTCTTCATTTCTTTTATTCACCATGGTTTATATTATTGAATCTCTTGAGAAACTCCGTTCTGATTTCTCTATTCCGTCTTGGGTAACTTTGGAGGATCTTTCTGAGCCTTCAAATTATTTTCGTTTGGCTGAGGGACATTGGTTCCCCAGCCTTTTTATTGCTGAATGTGGATTTTCTTTTCCACCAAACCCCTTGTGTTTAGAGTTATGTCATTATTTCGATCTTGTTCCTGAAAAAATAGCCCCCAACACATGGAGAATAGTTAATGGGGTGCATAGGTTAAATCAAACTCATGGAACTCATATAGGAATTCCTGAGATTATGTACTGTTATAGATGGGCTGTTCTAGACAATGTTTATTATTTAAAAACTAGATTTTTGAATAGAGCTTTAGTAGTCAATCTCCCTGATGCTAATAGGGAATATTTTGAACATGGGGTAGTTATAAAAAATTGGCAACATGCCCCTTTGGTTGGAGACGAAGTATATGAAGGTCCCAAATACCCTCCATATGGCAATGGGATAGGTTATTTTCATCTTATTTTATTTCTGAAATTATGATTTCATTATGTTTGATAAAATGTATGACTGATATTTCACTATGTATTTGTTTGCAGTTGATAGTAAGAGAAAAACTCCCAAAGAATCAGAAGTTAATATAAAGCATTTGAAACATATATGGAGTTTGCATCAGAAAGTTGCAGACGAGCACGTCAGGTCTGCTTCATACTTGTTGCAGTATAGGAGCTATACATCATCCTTTACTGCTCGTCCTGTGGCCAGCATTAGTGAACCATTTCCATCTTTTGAGGATTCTTCACCAGAATCTCACATTCCTCTAAGTCAGAAAATGGGCAAAAGAAGAGTTCCTGCTATCTTCGAGGAGACTTCCTCTGCTGGAGATGGAAAGAGAAATAAGAATGATGTCCCAAAGGGGACAAAGAAAGTAGATGCTGCCCCTTCTGTTACTCTTCAGAAGGCTGTCGAGAAGCCCCCGGTGGCTTCTAATAAGAAGGATGTACCAGCAGGAGTGATCACCATCTCCCCAACCAAAAGTTCCTCTTTGGTTGAAACTGTTGAAGTGCCACTGAGGAGATTGAATAAATCCTCCTCGATCAGTTTTTCTGAAACCATTCCCCAGCTCCAAGCTAGTGGAGCTGGTGTTCCAACCATTATTCCCCCGAGTTCTGCAATGAGCTCGGTAAACACTTGAACTATTCCTGAAGTCCAAGGAATTGAAGAAAACATGTCTAGGGATATGCTGACATCCCTAGCTACTCGTCACATTGCTTCAGTAAGTTTCTCTTATCCTGAATTTTTCTTTCTTTCAGTCAATATATGTATCTCGGCACTGACTTATCATTACCTTCTTTTTCAGCTGGTGAGTTATTTTAACACCATAGTGAAGAAAGATGAAGCACTCAAGGCTTCTAGCTCCTCGTCTGGAGTGGAGGATGCTTTTCTAGGTTTGGCCCAGTCTTTGAAGGATTGCTGTCAAAAATATGACGAGGATAGGGGTGAATGGGAGAAGAAATTAGCTGCATCTGAGGTAGAGAAGGTGCAGTTGGGAAATAAAATAAAAGACTTGGAGAGAGAGAATAAGAAATATGCCGAGAAGCTCACAAACTTTGGGGAGCTTGAAAATAAGTTGAAATCGGCTGAGGAAGAGCTAACCCTTCTGCGAGAAGTAAATCGCCAGAAGGAGGAGGTGGAGGCCAAGTTGAAAGCCTCCGAGGATCTTTTGTCCGAGAAGCTCTCCTCGGAGAAAATGAAGAGAAAAGTGGCAGTGAAAAAATCTTTTCGTACCGGTTGGGATAAAGGATGGGACAGGGGGTAGCAGCCATGATGACCCAGGTGCAGTATGGGAGTTTGAAATACTTTCGAGATGGTTGGGTTGCTGCCCTGTAAGAATTGAAGGTTAGCGAGGATTCTGAGCTATTTCAACAACATCTTCCTGGCCCCCCTCCTAGAATTGAAGATGAGGATGAAGACGAAGATGCATCCGAGGAGTCTTCAATGATAGTGGGTGATCAAGTCCTTGCTCCACAACCCAATCAGACAGCTACCGAGGAGATTTCGTCTTTGCCTGCTACTCCTGAATAAGTCCCAACTTCTGCCAACCAACTCATTGTTCCCACCGAGCAACCGAGCTCCTCATACCAGCCTCCCGAGAAAGTCTTGGGAGACAAGGAAAAGGTGTGAAGTTTTTCGGTATCTATTTTCTTTTCTTTTACTTGTACTCTGTATTCTGAACGATGTACTCCTTTTGATGATGTAATAAAAATCGCCTTTTTGTTCCTCTACGTTGTTGATGTTCTGTCTACTTCTTTTATTAACTCTTGCCTTCTCTTCTTTACTAGTTTATGGCTAGAATCGAATTGCTGTCTGCCAATGATACAAAACTGATGCAGCAATGCCATGAATATTTTAAAGCTGGCCATACTGACCTGAGTGCATCAGAAATTGCTGATATCCTTGGTCATGATGCTTCAGACCAAGCAGTGGAGGCATATCAATACTTGAAATGTCTTATTGATCGTGCTGTAGCCAACAATGTGGCTTATTACGAAATGATTGAAGATTTGCAAGGTACTCTCGATGAACTTCAGCATCAGTATGAAGAGTCTTCAGTTCTTTTGCATGAAGGGTATGAGAAGAAACTCAAACAACTTAGTGCTGAAACAGGTTATGACAAGATGCTTGCTGGTTATGAAGTGAGAGAGAGAACCCTAAAGGGTGAAGTCGAAGCATGCAGACAGATCGCCGAGCTGCTGGAGCAAGAGAATAACAATTTGCAGAAAGAGTTGGCACAATATAAATCTGCAGCTTCATCTTCCACTGCCTTGGTACCGGTCACTGATGAAGGATTCTCATTTTTAGAGGTTGAGAATGCCAAATTGAGGCAAGAATTAGAAACTTTGATAAGAGCTGGGCCTTCTACTGCTACTCGGGGATGAGGAAGAGGTTCTCGTGGACGAGGAAGAGTTGCTCAGAATGTTGACGAGGAACAAAGTATTCAACCTGCTCGGGGACGATCAAGAGGTCTTCGTCGTACTGTTGAAGAAGCTCGTACTCAATCAACATTGGAAACTCAAGCGTTCCAATTGAATGCAAAAGATCGGGCTTTGTCTGAAATGTCCAAGAAAATCCAAACTCTGGAGGATCAACTTGCTTCGACAAAGTCTGCTCTGAATAATAAGGATGTTTTTGCCAGAAACCTTCACGAGCAGTTAGAGAGAATAACTTTCCAATTCCACAAACAACCTCGTGAGTTCTGGATGGCAGGCTACAATGAGGTCCTTTGTCACTTGGATGCTCGCGTTGAAAATGCCAATAATGAAGGTTATAAACAGGGATGGTTGAATGCCTTGGGCGTGCTGAAGCTCGAACAAGGACACTACCTATGGGACTATTATGATCCTGGGGTACTAGACTTGCCCGTGCCACCTTATAAATTGGACATGGAATGGATCCCAGCTCGTGCCATTCCTCGGAGCTTAATTGCAAAATACCTCGGTGACTACAATCTTCATTCTCAGATCGAGGTATCTCATCCCGAGCATCTACTGGACACACCTTCAGTAGTGAACGTCAGAATGCTTCAAGATATTAACTTCATTAATTCTCCCCTTTGCCTGGAAGATCCTCCTGCTGGCGAGGAGCCTATATCGAAAGCTGAAGGAAAAAAGCCAATAGAATAGGAAATTCTGATGTAATAATTAGTACACAATTTAATATCAATGTAATAAACTTGTGTAATTCATTTTGACTTTAATGAAAGAATTTCATTTTTGTTTGCAAATTTGTATTGCTCTTGTATTTGTCAAACACTTTATATTTCTGCTTGCATAACAATATTGTGTGGTTCATCGACCAACTTAGTAATAAAAAATTACAAGTATTAGTAATGTTGCTCGGTCACTTAATAATAAAGTAATGAGCATAAAAAGTGTTTAAAATTTCTTCCAACCAACCAAGGTTGTTAAATTGTTCTCGTCGACCAATTATAGTTAATGGGTTTTTATCCCCGACCAGCTATACTTGGTAAATTTTTGTTTTTTTCATAAAATGTGCCCGACCAACCAAGGTCGATGAATTTTCCTCGTCGACCAACTACAGTTAGTGGGTTTTTATCCCCGACCAACCATACTTGGTTCAGTTTGAAATATTTTATTCTCCGAGGAACTTTTGTATTTTCTGTGATAATTTTAACTTTCCGACCAACATAAGTTGGCATTTGAGAGCATATCTTGTTTCCTAACCAACCGAGATTGGCCTTTCATTGATCATCTCGTGTTCTTGCTCTTTTACCAACCGGAGTTGGTCTGAGTTCGAACTATCATCTCAACTAACTCTTTTATCAACCGGAGTTGGTCTAAGCTAATGTACGCCTCCTAACCAAAGGAGTATGGGGTGTTCTCGCCCTTTAACCAATCGGAGTTGGTCTGGGTTCGAACTATCGTGTTCTCGCTCTTTTACCAACTGGAGTTGGTCTGAGTTCGAACTATCATGTCCACTAACTCTTTTACCAATCGGAGTTGATCTGAGCTACTGTACGCCTCCTAACCAAAGGAGTATGGGGTGTTCTCGCCCTTTTACCAGCCGGAGTTGGTCTGGTTCGAACTATCATCTTCTTTTTACTTCCGAGCAGCGTAGTGTTAAACACTAGTATTCCCCGAAAAACTTGCAATAAAAGGAGAGAAGATTGTGAAATATCATCATTTTATTCATATTGATGGAACTGCTTTACATTTTACATCACTGATAATACTTGCGTAGGTGTTCAGCATTCCATGCATTCTTAAATTCTTTTCCTTCTAGAGTTGCTATTCGGTAAGTTCCTGGTCGAACAACTTCTGTAACTCGGTAAGGTCCATGCCAGTTTGCTTCCAACTTATTGTGCTTCTGAATGACTTTCTTTAGCACGTAATCTCCTTCTTTTAAGTCGCATTTTTTCACCTTCTTGTTGTAGAACAGGGTTGTTCGTTGTTGATAAACAGCATTCCTAATGGCTGCCTCTTCTCTAACTTCCTCGAGCATGTCCAAATCTAATCTCCTCATCAAGTCGCTGACTGGGGAATTGAAATTCAGCACTCTGTGTGTTGGAAGACCCAACTCGGCGGGTATTACGGCTTCACTTCCAAATGCCAGCATATATGGTGATTCTCCAGTTGCTGCTCGGGGAGTTGTTCGGTAAGCCCATAATACTGACTGTAGCTCATTAATCCAATTAGCTTTAGCCTCACTTAGCCTCTTCTTCAAACCATTTAGTATTGTTCTGTTCGTCACTTCAGTCTGTCCATTGCTTTGAGGATGGCCTGGTGCTGAATGAACCTTCAAAATGTTTGACTGATGACAATAGGCGGAAAACTCCTCATTATCAAATTGTGTTCCATGTTCTGTGATGAAGGCATGAGGGAGACCATATTGACAGATGATGTTCTTCCAAACGAATTGGTACACCTTCTCGTATGTCATATCAATCAGAGGCTCAGCTTCTACCCACTTAGTAAAATAATCCACTGCGACGATGAGGTACTTGAATCTTCCTTGGGTCGTTGGCAGTGGTCCTACCAAAATCATTCCCCACATGGCAAATGGCCAAGGGGAAGTTATGGGTGTCAACAATGCTTGTGGAGTTCGTCGGATGGAGGAAAAACGTTGGCATTTATCACATCTCTTAGCATAGGCTATACAATCAGCCCTCATCGTTGGCCAGTAGTATCCCTGCGTCATCACCCTTTGCAAAAGTGTCCGACCTGCTACATGGGCTCCACAGGACCCTTCATGGATCTCTTCAATCAATTCTTTCACCTCGGAGGGATGTACACATCTCTGCAAACCTACCATAATTCCTCGTCTATACAAAACACCATTAGTTAGTACATACCGAGCAGCTTTAAACTTCAATTTCTTTATAGAGAGCTTATCCTCCGGCAATTCTCCCTCCTCAATATATGCCCTGATGGGATCCATCCAAGATGGTTCGGAATCAAGGGTAATAACATTCATCGTCAAGTCTTCCTCTATGCTCCGAATTTCTAATACTTCAATTGGTATCGTTCTTCGCAGCTCGGTACGAGTAGCTGATGCTAGTCGGGCCAGTGCGTCTGCTCGTGCATTCTCCATTCTTGGTATTCTGATCAACTGAATGGCATCAAATTCTGCCAACAACTTTATCGCCTTTGCATGATACTTGACCATTAATTCTCCTTTAATTGCATATGTTCCCAGTATCTGATTCACAATTAATTGAGAATCACTGAATACCATCACTTGTTGTGCTTCCATAATCTTTGCTAAATTAAGACCTGCTATCAAGGCTTCATATTCAGCCTTATTATTGGAGGCTTTGAATTGGAATCGCAAGGCATATTCCATGTCAATCTCGTCTGGGGTGTTCAAAACAATCCCTGCTCCACAACCCGTTGTGCAAGATGACCCATCTACATATAATCTCCATGTAGGTAACTCGTCTTCAAATTTCTTATCTGACAGAGTTCCTCGGTGAAATATCTGTTGTTTCCTTTCATCCTCCCCTGGTATTTTTCTCTCTTCGTCAACCATCTCTTCTCGCCCTTTTACCAACCGGAGATGGTCTGGGTTTGAATTTGATGATCTTTCTACATCCACAAGCCCTTTTACCAACCGGAGTTGATCTGGACTTATGTCTGTTGATCCTGTAACATCCACAGGTTGGTCAGCGAGCAATTTTTGTTCCTCGGGGGTATCAGGATATGTAAACTCTGCTATAAAATCTGCTACAGCCTGCCCTTTTAGTGATGATCTGGGTTCATACACAATATCATATTCACCGAGCTCTATTGCCCAATACATCAGTCTCCCTGATTTTTCTGGCTTATGAAGGGCTTGTCTCAATGGCATGTCGGTATACACGACAATGGTATGGGCATGTAAATATGGCCTCATTCTTCTACTTGCCTCAATTAATTCCAATGCCAATTTTTCCAACTTTGGGTACCTGATCTCTGCACCTCGGAAAGCCTTACTTGTGTAATAAATTGGCTTCTGGACTCCATTCTCCATTCTGATTAGTGCCGAGCTGACTGCATTCTTCGATACTGCCAGGTACAAGTACAACTTTTCTCCCGTTACTGACCTGGACAACAGTGGGGGTGTTCCCAAATATTTCTTCAAGTCTTGAAAGGCTTTTTCACATTCATCATTCCACTCAAAAGTTTTTCGAAGTGTTTTGAAGAATGGGAGGCATCTATCAGTTGCTCGGGATACAAATTTGTTGAGCGCTGCAACTCGTCCTGTAAGACTCTGCACCTCTTTCTTCGTCGTTGGAGATCGCAACCCTAAAACAGCTTTGATCTTTTCTGGATTCTCCTCAATGCCTCGTTGGTTGACGATGTACTCGAGGAAAATTCCTTCTCGTACTCCAAATGTGCACTTCATCGGGTTGAGCTTCATCTGGTATTTATCCAGTTGATCAAAGGTCTGACCTAAGTCAACTAGATAATCGGCAGCTTTCTTGCTCTTTGTCAGCATATCATCGACATAGACTTCCATATTGCAACTGATTTGTTCGGCGAAAACCTTGTTCATCAGCCGCTGGTATGTCGCTCCTACATTTTTCAAACCAAAAGGCATAACATTATAACAATAAGTTCCCCTAGGGGTAATAAAAGAAGTGTTTTCCCTGTCTTCAGGTTTCATTTTGATCTGGTTGTATCCAGAGTAAGCGTCCATGAAGCTGAGCAGCTCGTGTCCCGAGGTAGCATCCACTAGTTGGTCAATTCTAGGTAATGGAAAATGATCCTTTGGGCATGCCTTGTTGAGATCGGTGAAATCAACACACATTCTCCATTTATTATTTTTCTTCTTCACCATCACCACATTTGCTAACCAGTCTGGATATTTCACATCTTCAATGAATTGGGCTTTCTGGAGCTTCTCGACCTCCTCTTGTATGGCCTGATTCTTCTCGGGACTAAACACTCTTCTTCTCTGCTTTACAGGCTTGATCTCCTTATTCGCATTGAGCTCATGACATAAGAAGTTGGGATCTATTCCTGGCATGTCTTCATGACTCCATGCAAAAGTTTTCTTTCTGTTTCTCAAGAAAGTTATCAACTCCTGTTTTATTTAAGCACCCAACGTCGAACATATCTGGGTTATTCGTTCAGGGTGCTCGTCGTCCAGAATAACATTTTCTGTAGATTCCACCACCTGTCCTTTTACAAGTTGGGATTCATCTCTGGGATCCAGTGTTTCAATTTCTGTACCTTCATCCACCTGGTAGGTAGTAGTCTTTTTCCTTGATTCTTCAAGCTCCTCTTTCTCGGCAGACGAATAATAGCATTCCCGAGCTACTTTCTGATCACCTTTCACAACTCCTACTCCAAAATTTGTAGGTAATTTTAAACACTGATGTACCGTAGATGGAACTGCTTCGAACTTCTTCAAACCAACTCTTCCCATGATGATGTTGTAAGCTGATTGCACATTTTTATCCATCACAAAGAAGCGTATTCTTTCTGTTCGGCAAGCAGGCCAAGTTCCAATGAATATATCCAACTTGATCGTCCCAAGTGGAAAAACCTTCTCGCCAGCAAAACCCAAGAGAGGTCTGTGATAAGGTTCCAATTGAGATAACTTTAAATTTAAACTATCAAAGAATGAGTAGAACAAGATGTCTGCCGAACTACCATTATCTACCAGAACCCTTGAAATCACTACCATTTTGATCACCAAAGGGTCGTCGTGAGGGTAAAGAACACCTGCAAGGTCGATTTTGGAAAAACTGATGACCAGCTTCTCTTTGTTTACCTTTCTCGGGTGATCCTCTTCAGCCAAATTTATCCGTTGAATGTATGAGCAAGCTTGAGCCTCACCGAGGTAAGCTTTTCTTTCTGCAGTAAGGTCTCCTCCTCCCGCATCTCCTCCTGTAATGACATTACAATCAAATGACCCAAATCGTATTGAAAATACCTCTCGTTCTGGATGCCTTGGTTTCTTGGGAAGATCGGGGTCATCATCTGGATCGTCTTCATGATCTCTCTTCTTTTTCTCCTCTGCTCGACGAGGAGATCTAGACTTTTCTCTAGTTCGGTCATTATTTCTTCTTTCGCCTCCCCTATTAACATACTTTGCTAGCTTCCCTCTTCGGATGAGTGTTTCAATCTCGTTCTGAAGAGCTATGCAATTTTTGGTCATATGGCCGTGATCCTTATGGAACTCACAATATTTCTCCCTATTCCTCATGTCAGGGTCTGATCTCAGTTTCTTTGGCCACTTTACTTCCTCGTTATTCTTGATTTCTTTCAAGACATGATTAATTCCCATTTTCAAAGGAGTATAATTATCGAATTTCTTCAGGACTTCCCATGAAGATTTATTATTCTTGGAATGCTTGTCTCCGCCATTGCCCTTATGCTCTTTCTTCTTGGATTTGTCGTCTTCCACCTTGGTTTCTTTATCCATATTCTTCTTCGCAGCCATAGCCTCCTCGGCATTCATGATTTTGGCTGCTTTTGCCATCAACTCTGGCATAGTTGTAGGTGGATCTTTGGCCAAAGTGTAATACAACTTATTAGGCAACAACCCACTCATCAAGGCGGTGATTGCTATCTTTTCTTCATTATCTATGACTTCCAGCTTCTCGTTATTGAAACGAGTTATGTAATCTCTAGTAATCTCACCAGATTTTTGTCTAACACTTAACAAGTGTGCTACTCTTTTTACTGGCTTTGCTCCAAAACAGAAATTGCCGATGAACAACTCGGCCAATTGAAAGAAAGTTGAAATCTTACCCCGAGGAAGATTATTGTACCATATTTGGGCAGATCCAATAAGAGTTCCTGAGAATGCTCTACATCTCATCTCGTCGGGGACAACATAGATGTCGGCCACAGCTTGATATTGCTCTATGTGAAGAACAGGATCTGTCTTTCCATCATATTTAGGGGTCACCACAGGTGCTTTAAACTTTGATGGGGTAGGAAAACCCACAATGGCCTGGACAAAAGGTGTCCCTTGAACAAAAGTTCGTTGTAGGGGATTCTTCGCCTTAGCCATTTCTCCCAATCTATCCTCCAACCGCTGAATGGAACCTTTCCACGCATCATTTCCTTCCTCGGGCTTGTTAGTTCGAGCAATTGATTGCTCCGATGTGGCCTCCTGAGATCTATCTTGACGAGCAACTGGTCGTGATTGTGCTGATCCTTCTCTTAGATCTGATGGTTGTCGAAAACTCCTCGACATGGTCTTAGGTGGACTCCTATTCCTCCTAGGGCCTAATCTACTGAAAGGAGATACCCTACTCAGTCTTTCCAAGGCACTGGGTCTCACTGGAGAGAGAGTGATACGTTGCTCAGTATCAGTAGCCCGTATTGATGAAGTTTGCCCAGATTGATAAGAGAAATCATCAGATTCCTCATTACGATACGACTCAGTATGCCTTGATCATGAAGAAAGTAAATAGGTTTGCCTCTGATCACTTCGCTGTCCCGAACGTGCAGGTGCACCGCCATGAAGAGTCTGTATGAGTTGCCACATTGTTTCTTGCATGGCGATTTGTCCTTGAGCCAGATTCGTCATAATCCCAGCCAGATCTGGAGGTGCAGAGGGATTTAGAGGATTTCCAGCATTTCCAGCATTTCAATTGCTGGATTCCGGATTATTTGCCATTGATGATGAATGATTTTTGATGAAAAACGATAACAACAGTCGTTTCCCACAGACGGCGCCAATCTGTTGATGTAAAAAATTAGATCACTCTAATTATTCAATCACAGATAAATAAATGAGACAAAGAATTTTAAAGTGGTTCAGCCTTATAAGAATGGCCTACGTCCACTGTTATGTTATTGCTGAGTGTTTAGGGAATTCTTGATTACAAGCTCTCTCAAGAAATTCCGGTCCCCTTGAATGAGGGTAATACAATATATTTATAGCCTTGAGGCTATAATCTGAAAGGGTGATACATTAAATGATATACATATGAAAGGGTAATTCATTTAATGCTCTTCAAGTGTGTGCGTCAAGATGATAAGCATTCAATGAATAGTTGAACTATTGATTATCTGGCAATCAATGATTTGGTCGAGATGCAGCTCGAACCGCCTTAGTTGCTCGCCGTTCAGGAGTTCCTCGGAGTGTTGGAGTTTCTCGGAGCGTTGGAGTTCTTCGGAAGAGCTGGAGTTCCTCGGAGAGCTGGAGTTCCTCAGAGTATACTTGTTGCTCGGAGTGAGTCGAAGTGAGTCTGACTTGGTCGGGGAAATAGACTTCCTCGTTGTTATTGTTCCACGTAGATCGACACGTGTCTTCTTATGATTCGTCTATATCAGCATACTAATTTTGGTATCAACAACAGTAAAAAGAAATTCATGCCAATTATGGGCCATTTAGGTTTTTGCATCAATTCTCCAAAGTTTGAGAATTTAGTTTATTCACCTCTAAAAGAAAATATATATGAGGGAGTTTGGTTGAGTAATTAAAACGGGTTTGCAGGTCCTTGAAAAATCTTGAAAAAGCGCTAAATAGTTTTGGACGTTATTGGTGTGGAAATCATTTAGACTTTGATTTGTTGATTTGCATAAGAAGATGTCATTTAAATTCAACAAATTTTTACACCTAAGGATTCTTTTGATGTTCATTCATTAGGGGTACACGTATTCATCGTGCACATATGATTGATTGAGTTGATATTCCTATCGAATGTGTTCACACCCATTCATTTCGTTTCCATGAATTGGTTGTTTGAGTTTAAATCCATGGTGTGATTTTTGTATTATATTTTTCAAAGTGGTATCTTATTTTTGTATGAAAAATTGAAAAATTGAAAAATAGTTTGTGAAATTTGTGAGATATTCCTTTGCATGCGCGTAGCTTGATTCTTGTTTGCTTTGCATTTTTATCGTGACACTCCATGTTTTGATTGTTTCTTCTTATCTGTCTATTTGGGGACATCATAAAAAGGAGAGAAAGAATTATCATGTTATGGGGGATTTTTTGCATTATGGGGAGATTTGATTTATTAATGCTTTATTCTTATATCATTTCAAACTCAATGCATCACGAAGGTTTTTGCTTTTTCTCATGTGTGTAGGTACAAAGATTGAAGATCATGATGTTGCACACCCTGATGAGAAAAGCTTTGGGATTTGACGAAGATGATTGAAGAACAGTTTTGAGGTCTTGCAAAATTATTCATGGGAGGGTAGATTTGTATAGGCATTTTGGTTTTTGATAATTCAGATTTTTTATGTATGTACCGGCATAGACATAGGGGGAGATTTGTAAGGACATATTTTCATAGGTCCGTTATCAATTTGTTATGTCATATACCGATACACCGTCAAAGAGCATTCAAGAGGAATCTACATCAAAGACGGATCCAAATTATTCAAGTTCTTCATCATTCAAGGCTCCGCGAAGTTTACTTTCGTAAGGTTATGTTTTAAATACCTTTACTTTTCACTTAGAGCTTTTGGGAGATTTTTACAAAATATTTTCTAAGTGTTGGAGCGGACTTTTTCACCAAATATTGAGAATGAGTATTTTTTCTAAGTTTTGAAGCGGACCTCGATTTTGACGCTCAGGTCGTTCGCGCGAGATCAGCATCTCGTTCGAACGAGAATGGAAGTCGCGCGATGTCGTTGGAACGACATGCGTACTTCGTTCGAGCGACATATGCTTCTCGTTCGAATGAGCTCGAATTTCGAGGCGGTGCATTTTTGTATAAATACTCATTAAATGGTAACATTTTCATTAAGAAGTCCATACGTTTTCCAGAACAGAAACACTGCCAAAGAAGTAATCTTTAGGCTTCTTCTTTTAGGCGTTTAATCCCTTTTTGATTTACAATTCACAAAACTCCCATCTTGCTTTAGTGAATTGTTTTTGGTGTTCAAGAACACATCTTTGCCTTTGTTCATCTTTCGTGGAGTGCATCTCTACACCGTATGGCTGCGTGTCATTAAGGATCTTTCTGCGTGAAGATTCTTTAGATAGGACTGCGAGTCCTTAGAGGGTGCTACGGGTATTCTCTTGCTAAGTTTAAGACTGCGAGTCTTTGTGGGTTGGCTGCGCGTTGATCCATTGCAGATTTCTCTATGTAATTGTAAGTTGCGATTTATAGATTCATAGTGAAATAAAGGTTTTACCCGAAAGGGGTTTTTTCTTGAAATCTGTGTCTTAGCATATTTGTTGTATCACATGCGTTATTTGTTTATGGTTTATCACACGCACCATAGATGCATGTTTAGGGGTTGAATTAATAGACTCTAATTAAATAAGTGAGCCAAATTAGAAATTTGCAAATTTAATCAATTATCACACAGTCTCACACTTTCTCAATTAAGCACACTTTCCTTCATAGTTCTTGTGCTAGATCTGTTTGGGATTTCTTTGGCAGTCTGCTAGGTGTTAAATTTAATCTAAATATAAAATTATGTGTGGGAATATGATATTGTCTTGGGATATTCATACTCCTAATCTAGACTACTTAAAATTTCTTCACCACTATTGATACCAAATTTAACCTGCTGACATGGCTCAATTAAGTAAAGACACGTGGCAATCTATATGGCAATAACAAAAGCTCTTCGAGGAATCATACTGCAACGAGGAACTCTACTTCCCCGACCAACTCAAACTCTCCGACTAACAGGTGTACTCCGAGGAACTCCACTGCACCGAGATACTCAGGCGGTCCGAGCTGCACCTCGTACAAAGCATTAATAGCGGAAAAACCAACAGATAGACTGCGCATTAAATACATACAGATGTATACGCTTAAGGGGCATTTAATATATTACCCTTTCACATGTACAGCCCGGGGGCTATAAATACATTGTATCATCCTCATTGTAGGGGGAGGGGAATTTCTTGAAAAACATATGTAATCGAGAATTCCCAAATAAGTCAGCAATAACAAAAAAAGTGGACGTAGGCCATTCTTATAAGGCTGAACCACTTTAAAATTTCTTTGTTTCATTTAAACTTATCTAAGATTAAATAATTAGATACGGTCTAGTTTTTTACATCAACAGATTGGCGCCGTCTGTGGGAAATGACTGGTAATTTCATTTTTCATCAAAAACAGTCCATCAGAAATGGCTGATAACCCAGAACCCAGCAATCGAAACGCTGGAAACCCTTCAAATCCATCTGATCCGCCAAATGTTCCAGATCTGGCTGGAATAATGACAAATCTGGCCCAAGGACAGACAGTCATGCAAGAAACTATGCGACAACTCATACAGACCCTTCATGGCGGTGCACCAGCCCATTCAGGACAGCGAAATGTTCAAAGACATACCCATTTACTTTCTTCGCATTCTAGGCGTACCGAATCCTATCGTGCTGATGAATCTAATGATTTTTCCTACCAACCAGGAAGAACTTCATCATTACGGGCCACAGATACTGAACAACGTATCACTCTCTCTCTAGAGAGGATCAGCGCATTGGAAAGATTAAGTAGAGTTTCTCCTTTCAGCCGATTAGGCCCTAGGTGGAACAAAAGTCCTCCTATGGCTGCATCAAAGAGTTTTAGAAGACCAACAGATTTAAGGGAAGGATCTTCCCAATCGTGACCAGATGCTCGTCAAGATAGATCTCAGGAAGCCACATCAACACGATCAGTTGCTCGAACCAACAGACCTGAGGAAGGAAATGATGCGTGGAAAGGTTCTATCCAGAGACTGGAGGATAGATTGGGAGAAATGTCTAAGGCCAAGAACCCTTTACAACGAACTTTTGTGCAAGGAACACCCTTTGTCCAGGCCGTTGTGGATTTTCCCACACCGTAAAAGTTCAAAGCACCTGTTGTGACCCCCAAATATGATGGAAAGACCGATCATGTTCTTCATATAGAGCAATAAAAAGCTGCAGCCGACATCTATGCTATCCCAGACGAGATGAGATGCAGAGCATTCTCAGGAACTCTTACCGGATCTGCTCAGATATGGTACAATAATCTTCCTCGGGGTAAGATCTCAACTTTCTTTCAACTGGACGAGTTATTCATTGGGAATTTCTTCTTTGGGGCAAAACCAGTAAAACGAGTAGCGCATCTGTTAAGTGTTAGACAAAAAGCTAGTGAAAGCACCAGGGATTACATAACTCATTTTAATAACGAGAAACTTGAAGTCATAGATTATGAGGAAAAGACAGCGATCACCGCCTTGATGAGTGGGTTGTTGCCCAACAAGTTGTATTACACTTTAACTAAAGATCCACCTACAACCATGTCAAAACTGATGGCAAAAGCAGCCAAAATCATAAATGCCGAAGAAGCTATGGCTGCGAAGAAGAATATGGATAAAGAAACCAAGGTGGAAGTCGACAAAGCCAAGAAGAAAGAGCATAAGAACAATGGAGGTGACAAACAATCCAAAAATAGGTCAACATGGGAGGTGTTGAAAAAATTTGATAATTATACTCCTTTGAAGATAGGTATCAACCACGTCCTGGAAGAAATTAAGAATAACGAGGAGTTAAACTGGCCAAAGGAAATGAAGGCTGACCCAGATAGGAGAAATAAGGAAAAATATTGCCAGTTTCGCAAAGATCATGGTCACATGACCAAAAATTGCATATCTCTTCAAAATGAGATCGAAGCACTCATCAGACGAGGAAAATTGACAAAGTATGTTGATCGTAGAAATGAAAGAAGAAATGACAACCGAGCAAGAGAGAGGTTTAGATCTCCTCGTCGAGCAGAGGAGAACAAGAAAAGAGACCATGAAGATGATCCCGAAGATGATCCCGATCTTCCCAAAAGACCAAGGCAGCCAGAATGTGAGGTATTTTTAATACGTTTTGGATCATTTGATTGTAATGTCATTACAGGTGGAGATGCAGGAGGATGAGACCTTACTGCAGAGAGAAAATCTTACCTATGTGAGGCTCAAGCTTGTTCATATATTCAGCGAATAAATTTAGCTGAGGAGGACCGCCCGAGAAAGATAAACAAAGATAAATTAGTCATTGGTTTCTCAAAGAATGACCTTGCAGGTGTCCTATATCCTCATGATGACCCGTTAGTAATCAAAATGAGGATGAAAGAAGTGATGATTTTAAGAGTTTTAGTAGATAATGGTAGCTCGGCAGATATCATGTTCTACTCGTGCTTCGACAGTTTAAACCTAAAGTTATCTCAAATGGAGCCTTATCACAGACCTCTCCTCGATTTTGCTGGCGAGAAAGTTTTTCCACTTGGGACGATCAAGTTGGATATATTCATTAGTACATGGACTGCTTGTCGAACAGAAAGAATACGCTTCTTTGTGATGGATAAGAATGTTCAGTCAACCTACAACATCATCATGGGAAGGGTCGGATTGAAGAAGTTCGAAGCAGTCCCATCTACAGTACATCAATGCCTGAAATTCCCAACAAATTTTGGAGTAGGAGTTGTGAAAGGTGATAAAAAAGTAGCTCGGGAATGCTATTATTCATCCGCCGAGCAAGAGGAGCTAGAGGAATCAAGGAAAAAGACTACTACCTATCAAGTGGATGAAGGTACAGAAATTGAAACACTGGATCCTAGAGATGAATCACAACTCGTGAAGGGTCAGGTGGTGGAAGCTATAGAAAACATCATTCTGGACGATGAGCACCCTGAACGAACAACTCAAATAGGTTTGTCGTTGGATGCTTCACTAAAACAGGAATTGATAACTTTCCTAAGAAGCAGAAAGAAAAATTTTGCTTGGAGTCATGAGGATATGCCTGGAATAGACCCAAATTTCCTATATGACGAGCTCAACGTGAATAAGGAGATCAAACCAGTAAAGCAGAGAAGAAGAGTATTCAGTCCCGAGAAGAATCAAGCTATACAAGAGGAGGTCAAGAAACTCCAGAAAGCTTGCTTCATCGAAGATGTTAAATATCCAGACTGGTTAGCCAATGTGGTGATGGTAAAGAAGAAAAACAACAAATGGAGGATGTGTATAGACTTCACCGACCTCAACAAAGCATGCCCAAAGGATCACTTTCCATTGCCCTGAATTGATCAACTGGTAGATGCTAGCTCGGGACACGAGCTGCTGAGCTTCATGGATACTTATTCTGGTTACAACCAGATTAAAATGAAACCTGAAGACAGGGGGGGTAATTCTTTCATTACCCCAAGGGGAACTTATTGTTATAATGTTATGCCTTTTGGTTTGAAAAATGCAGGTGCGACATATCAGCGGCTGATGAACAAGGTCTTTGCTGAACAAATCAGTTGTAATATGGAAGTTTATGTTGACGATATGCTGACACAGAGCAAGAAAGCTGCCGACCATCTAGTTGACTTAAGCCATACCTTTGATCAACTGGATAAATATCAAATGAAGCTGAACCCGACGAAGTGCATATTTGGAGTACGAGAAGGCATGTTTCTCGGGTACATTGTCAATCAACGAGGCATAGAGGCAAATACTGAAAAGATCAAAGCTCTATTAGGGCTACGATCTCCAATGACGAAGAAAGAAGTGCAGAGTTTCACAGGACGAGTAGCAGCACTCAACAGATTTGTATCGCGAGCAACTGATAGATGTCTCACATTCTTCAAAACGCTCCGAAAGACTTTTGAGTGGAACGATGAATGCGAGAAGGCTTTTCAATATTTGAAGAAATATTTGGGAGCACCTCCACTGTTGTCCAGGCCGGTGATGGGAGAAAAATTGTACTTATATCTAGCAGTATCGGAGAATGCAGTTAGCTCAGCGTTGATTAGAGTGGAGAATGGAGTGCAAAAACAAATTTATTATACGAGTAAGGCCTTCCGAGGAGCAGAAATCAGATATCCAAAACTGGAAAAGTTAACATTGGTGTTAATTGAGGCGAGCAGGGGAATGAGGCCATACTTCCAGGCTCATACTATAGTCGTATACACTGATATGCCGTTGAGGCAAGGCCTTCATAAACCAAAAAAATCAGGGAGATTGATGTACTGGGCAATAGAGCTTGGCGAATATGATATAATTTACGAACCCAGATCATCACTTAAAGGGCAAGCAGTAGCAGATTTTATAGCAGAGTTCACCTATCCTGATACCCTTGAGGAGCAAAAGCTGCTCATCGAGCAACCTGTGGATGTTACAAGATCAACAAACACTTGCTCAGACCAACTTAGGTTGGTAAAAGGTCAAGTAGATGTTACAGGATCATCAAATTCGAGCCCAGACCAACTTAGGTTGGTAAAAGGGCACAAAAAGATGATCGACGAAGAGCAAGAAATATCAGAGGAGGGTGAAAGGAAGCAATAAATATTCCACTGAGGAACTCTGTCAGATCAAAAATTAGAAGACGAGTTGCCTATATGGAGGCTATATGTAGATGGCTCATCTTGCACTACAGGCTGTGGCGCAGGGATCGTTTTGAACAGCCCGGACGAGGTCGACATGGAATACACCCTACGATTCCAATTCAAAGCTTCCAATAATGAGGCTGAGTATGAGGCCATGATTGCAGGTCTTAATTTAGCAAAAACTATGGATGCACAGCAGGTTATTGTCTTCAGTGATTCTCAATTGATAGTAAACCAAATGTTGGGAACGTATGCAGCCAAAGGAGAATTAAGGATCAAGTATCATGCAAAGGTGATGGAGTTGGTATTATAATTTGTTACTGTTCAACTGGTAAGAATACCAAGAATGGAGAATGCGAGAGCAGACGCCCTAGCTCGATTAGCATCAGCTACTCATACGGATCTACGAAGAACAACCCCAATTGAAGTATTGGCTAGTCGAAGCATAGATGAAGATCTGATGATGAGTTTTATTACCCTTGATTTAGGACCATCTTGGATGGATCCCATCAGGGCATACATTGAGGAGGGAGAATTACCAACTGACAAAATCGCAGCCAAGAAATTAAAGTTTAAAGTTGCTCGTTATATACTGACTAATGGTATTCTGTACAGACAATGAATTATGGCAGGTTTGCAAAGATGTGTACATCCCTCCGAGGTGAAAGAATTGATTGAAGAGATCCATGAAGGGTCCTGTGGAGCCCATGTAGCAGGTCGGACGCTTTTGCAAAGGGTGATGACGCAGGGATACTATTGGCCAATGATGAGAGCTGATTGTATAGCCTATGCCAAGAAATGTGACAAGTGCCAGCGCTTTTCCTCCATCCGAAGAACTCTACAAGCATTGTTGACACCCATTACTTCTCCTTGGCCATTTGCCATATAGGGAATTGACTTGGTCGGACCACTTCTAACGACTAAAGGAAGGTTCAAATATCTCGTCGTCCCAGTGGATTATTTTTCTAAGTGGGTAGAAGCTGAGCCTCTTGTCGACATGACGTACTAGAAGGTATATCAATTTTTCTGGAAAAATATCATTTGTAGATATGGTCTTCCCCATGCATTCATCACCGACCATGGAACGCAATTTGATAATGAAGAATTCGCTGCCTACTGCCATCAGTCCAATATTTTAAAGCTCCACTCAGCACCAGGTCATCCCCAAAGCAATGGACAGACCGAAGTGACGAACAAAACACTGCTAAATGGCTTAAAGAAAAGGCTAAGTGACGCAAAAGCAAATTGGATCAACGAATTACAGTCAGTACTGTGGGTTTATCGCACTACTCCCCGAGCAGCAACTCGAGAATCACCATATATGCTGGCGTTTGGTAGTGAAGCTGTTATACCTGCAGAGTTAGGTCTCCCAACGCACAGGGTACTAAATTTCCATTCCCCTGTCAGCGACTTAATGAGAAGATTGGATTTGGACATGCTCGAGGAAGTTAGAGAAGAAGCATCCTTCAGGAATGCTGCTTACCAACAACGAACAGCTTTGTTCTATAATAAGAGGGTGAAGAAGTGCGACCTGAAGGAAGGAGACTATGTGCTAAAGAAGGTAATTCAAAAGCACAACAAAATGGAGGCAAACTGGCATGGACCATACCGAGTTACGGAAGTTGTTCGACCAGGAACTTACCGAATAACAACTTTAGAGGAGGAGGAATTTAAGAATGCATGGAATACAGAACATCTGCGCAAGTATTATCAGTGATGTAAATTCTCTTGTGACGCAGTTCCATCAGTATGAATAAAATGAAGGAAGATATTCTGCCAGATTCTCTCCTTTTATTGAAATTTTTTTGAGGAATACTAGTGCTACAAAAATCTCAGCAAAACTCAGACTATTCAACAAAATATTCCTAAAAATGCCAACTCCGGTTGGTTAGGAAACACGATATTCCTAAAAATGCCAACTCCGGTTTGTTAGGAAATAAAATATTCCTAAAAATGCCAACTCGGTTTGGTTAGGAAACCAAAATATTCCTAAAAATGCCAACTCCGGTTGGTTAGGAAACCAAAATATTCCTAAAAATGCCAACTCGGGTTGGTTAGGAAACACGATATTCCTAAAAATGCCAACTCGGTTTGGTTAGGAAATAAAATATTCCTAAAAATGCCAACTCCGGTTGGTTAGGAAACAAAATATTCCTAAAAATGCGAACTTGGTTTGGTTAGGAAACAAAAATATTCCTAAAAATGCCAACTCGGTTTGGTTAGGAAGCCAAAATATTCCTAAAAATGCCAACTCCGGTTGGTTAGGGAACATGATATTCCTAAAAATGCCAACTCGGTTTGGTTAGGAAGCAAAAATATTCCTAAAAATGCCAACTTCGGTTGGTTAGGAAACAAAATATTCCTAAAAATGCCAACTTCGGTTGGTTAGGAAGAAAAAATGTTTTCCAAAAAGTACTAAAGTTGGTCGGGAAGAGAAAAATTCACCAATATAGATTGGTCGAGAATTAAAAGATGTTGATCATTGTTGATCGGAGACATTTTTATGAGTATATGAGAAAAAGATCAAGTTAAATTTTTGTTACTTGTGATTTTTTAAAAATTCCTGCCAAATTGGTCAAGAAGCAAAACATCATTAATTTTGGTCAGACGAATGATTACCACAAATTCAAGCTAGTCGACAATAAGTTTTAACCAACTAAAGTTGTTCGACAAGATATATAATATTGTTATCTTTTTAACAGATATACATACACAAATGTAAAGTGTTTTACAACTACAAGACAATGGCAATCAACATTTGCAAACAAAATAAAAGTCTTTCATTAAGTCCAAAAAACAAAATACATTGAGAATGAAATGTGTACTAACTATTACATCGAGATTCCTACTCTATTGGTTTCTTCCCCCCTGCTTTTGAAACAGGTTCCTCGCCAGCTGGAGGATCATCTAAAGCATAAGGGGAGTTTATGAAGTTGAGATCTTTGAGAATCCTAATATTCATTAGAGATGGTCTATCTACCAGGTGCTCAGGGCGAGATATCTCGGCATTATAATGAAGATTCTAATCACCGAGTTATTTAGAAATCAAACAACGAGGGATAGCCCGAGCAGGGATCCAACTCATATCAATCTTGAATGGTGGCACTGGTAGGTCGAGCAACCCAGGATTATGGTAATCCCATAAGTAATGACCCTGCTCCAACTGCAGTACGCCCAAAGTATTCAACCGGCCTTGTTTATAACCTTCATTATTGGCATTTTGGATTCGATCATCCAAATGGTAAAGAGCTTCATTATAGCCTGCCATCCAGAATTCTCGTGGCTGCTTGTGGAATTGATAAGTTAATCTTTCCAATTGCTCGTGAAGACTTTTAGAAAAAATTTCCTTATTCTCCAAGGCAGATTTATGTGCAGAAAGTTGCTCGTCCAAATTCTGGATCTTCTTAGACATTTCAGCTAATGCTTGATCTTTTGCCATTAATTGGAACGCTTGGTTCTCCAACGCTGACTGAGTTCTAGCTTCTTCAATAGTAGGTCAAAGAACTCTTGGTCGTCCACGAGAAGCTCTTGCTCATCCCCGAGAAGGAGTAGAAGGACCAGCTCTCCTCAAAGTCTCTAGCTCATCTCGCAATTTGGTGTTTTCAAATTCCAGGAAGGAGAATCCCTCATCGTTCACAGGGACCAAAGCATTTGATGAAGACGCAACAGACTTCAATTGAGCTATTTC
The DNA here is from genome assembly GCA_949130495.1 of Sambucus nigra. Classification (NCBI taxonomy): domain Eukaryota; kingdom Viridiplantae; phylum Streptophyta; class Magnoliopsida; order Dipsacales; family Adoxaceae; genus Sambucus; species Sambucus nigra. The sequence continues at coordinate 494,819,917 of OX422209.1, read as the reverse complement.
CCTTTGTAGGTTATTATTTTCTTGCTCCAATAGCGCAGCTTTTGTCTGTGCCCCTCGACCTCAATTTTCAGAGTTCTCTCTCTCACTTCATAAGCAACGAACATCTTGTCACATCCCTTGTCAGCACTGAGTTATTGATATTTCTTCTCATATCCCTCATGCAAAAGGGATGTAGATTCTTTGTATTGCTGTTGAAGTTCATCAAGAGTGCCTTGTAAATCTTCAATCATTTCATAATAAGCTACATTATTGGCCACTGCACGATCAAGTAGGCACTCCAAGTATTGGTATGCTTCAATAGCTTGCTCTGAAGCATCTTGGCTGAGGATGTCGATGATTTGCACTGCACTCAAGTCTGTGTGACCAGCCATAAAGTACTCATTACATTGCCTAAACAGTTTTATATCATGAGCAGACAATAACTCCATTCTGGCCATAAACTAATAAAATAGGAGAAGGCAAGAATTAATAAGAATGTAAACAGAGCATGAGAGGAAGAATCAACAATATGCATAATCGAAAGTTCAAATTTTATTACATCATAGAAGAGGGGTACAAACTTCAAAGTTACATGTGCCAAAGGAAAATAAAACAAAGAGAAAAATCCGAACAACTTTACACCTTTTCCTTGTCTCCCAAAATTTTCTCGGGAGCTTGAGACGAGGAGCTAGGTTGCTCGGGGGGAATAGATGGTTACTCGGAGAGTGCAGGAGGTTTCTCGGATGAGGCAGGCAGAAGTTGAAGTTGCTTTCTGGTTGACTGGATAACAGGGGGAGTAGGGACTTGATCCCCCACCACCATGGAAGATTCCTCAGAGGCAGCTTCGTCCTCTTCTTCTTCTTCGGGAGTTGGAGGGGGACCCAGGATATGTCGCTGGAATAGGTCAGAGTCTTTATCAACCTTCATTTCTTGTAAAGCAGCAACCCAACCATCTCTAAAGTATTTAAGACTGCCATACTCTACTTACGACATCATGGCAGCCACACCCTTATTCCATCCCTTGTCCCAGCCAACGCTGAAAGACTTTTTCACAGCCAATTTTCTTTTCATTTTCTCCGAGGAAAGTTTCTCGGATAGAAGCTCCTCAGTGGCCTTCAACTTGCCTTCCACTTGCCTTCCACTTCCTCCTTCTGACGATTTACTTCGCGAAGATGGACTAACGCTTCCTCAACAATTTTGAGCTTATTCTCAAGCTCACCAGAATTTTTGAGCTTCTCGTCGAGCTCTTTATTTTTCTCTTCCAAGTACTTTATTTTCTTCTCTAACCCTTTGGAGACTTCAACAACCTGAGTTTTCTCCTCCTCGATCGAAGTGAATTTTTTCTCCCAAGCAGCCTTGTCTTCATCATATTTCTGACGAGAATCTTTCCGAGACTGCGTCAGGCCTACCAGAGCTTCCTCCACACCAGACGAGGAGCTTGAACCTTTAATAGCTTCGTCTTTCTTTAGAATGGTATTAAAACAGGTCACCAACTGGAAAAAGAAGATAATGGCAAGTCAGTACAGAGACATATGTAACAAGGGAAAGATGGAAAGTTCAAGGCAATAAAACTTACAGAAGCAATATGGCGAGCAACCAATGAGGTGACCATGTCCCGAGGAAGGTTTTCTTCAATACCTTGGATCTCGGGAATGATCCAAGTCTTCACCGAGCTCATGGCAGAGCTCGGGGGAACAAAGCTAGGAACACCAGTTCCAGTAGTTGGGGGCTGAGAGATGGTTTCAGCCTCCTCAGGGGAACATGAACAGTTTCGACCAAGGAGGAAATTTTGGTCGGTGATATGACAATCACCTCCTCTGGAGCATCACTCTTACTCGGAGCCACTGGAGGCTTCTCAACAGCCTTCTTGGTTGCAGCAGGAGGAAGTGCATCAATTTTCTTCGTCCCCTCTAGGACATCATATTTACTTCTTTTTTCCTCTCCAGCACCAGAGGCAGATTTCTCAAAGATAGTCGGGACCCTTCTTTTACCCATCCTTTCACTAAGGGGAATGTGTGAATCAGAAGAAGAATCTTCAGGAGCTTGTACTGGTTCTGCTTCACTTATAACCGGACGAGCAGTAAAAGAAGATGTGTAGCTCTTATACTGCAGAAAATACGAGGAAGACCTAATATGCTCGTCGGCAACAGTCTGATGCAAGCTCCAGATAAGTTTTAAATGCCTTATGTCAACTTCTGTCTCTTTTGGAGACTTTCTCTTACCGTCAACTGCAAATAAATAAACATTGAAATATAAGTGTAACATTTTATCAAACACAATGAAATCGTAATTTCAAAAATAAAATAAAATCAAAATAACCTATCCCATTGCCATAGGGAGGGCATCTGGGACCCTGATATACTTCATCTCCAGTTAAAGGAGCATGTTGTCAATTTTTTATAACAACCCCGTGCTCAAAATAGTCCCTATTGACATCTGGGAGATTGACCACTAAAGACCTATTTAAAAATCTGGTTTTTAAATAGAATGTGTTATCACCAACTGCCCATCTATAACAAAATATGATTTCTGGAATTCCTAGGCGAGTTCCATGAATTTGATTTAGTCTATGAACCCCATTAACTATTCTCCATGTATTGGGGGCTATTCATGCAGGAACAACGTCAAAATACTGACAGAATTCCAGACATAAAGGATTTGGCGGAAAAGAAAAGCCACATTCAGTAACAAACAGACTGGGGAACCAATGTCCCTCAGCCAAACGAAAATAATCTGAAGGTTCAGAAAGTTCCTCCAGAATAACCCATAAAGGGATAGCAAAATCGGAATGAAACTTATCAAGAGATTCAACAAGGTAAACCATGGTGACTAAAGGAAATGAAGAAGAAGGAAGAAGATCTTACAGGAAAAGAGTGGATCTGTTGACAACGAACGCTGAGAGGGATGAATGCACAAGAGAGAAAGACAATGGAAAACTCAAAGATAGAAATTTGAAAAAGTAGAAGACAATGGGATTGTCTGCGATGATTAAATACCTTACCTTGGGAAATGGTAAAGTTAATGATTACAAAAAGAAACGATTACGCTATCGGCGGCTAAAAGGACAAAAAATTAGCGGAGATCGAGGCGGTTATAAAAATTCAAAAAGTCTGATTCTGCGAATTTGGAAGGAAAAATAAATACAAAGGGAATACTCCTAAAAATCAGGAGGATTATTTAAAATCGCCATATTCCAAGAAAGAATGTTCCACACTCCTCAAATTTAGAACTATGAAACATTGGGGGCTTCTGTTGATACCAAATTTAACCTGCTGACATGGCTCAATTAAGTAAAGACACGTGGCAATCTACATGGCAATAACAAAAGCTCTTCGAGGAATCATACTGCAACGAGGAACTCTACTTCCCCGACCAACTCAAACTCTCCGACTAACAGGTGTACTCCGAGGAACTCCACTACTCCGAGGAACTCCACTGCACCGAGATACTCAGGCGGTCCGAACTACACCTCGTACAAAGCATTAATAGCGGGAAAACCAACAGATAGACTGCGCATTAAATACATACAAATGTATACGCTTAAGGGGAATTTAATATATTACCCTTTCACATGTACAGCCCGGGGGCTATAAATACATTGTATCATCCTCATTGTAGGGGGAGGGGAATTTCTTGAAAAACATATGTAATCGAGAATTCCCAAATAAGTCAGCAATAACAAAAACAGTGGACGTAGGCCATTCTTATAAGGCTGAACCACTTTAAAATTTCTTTGTTTCATTTAAATTTATCTGTGATTAAATAATTAGATACAGTCTAGTTTTTTACATCAACAACCATTGATGATGCTAAGATTTAACACCACCAGATTAGAGGTGGAGAGCTCAAACAGTAGTAATGGAAGCAATAGAGTTATATATGTGCATAAGTATATAGAAGGGGATTAGTATAAGAGGAATGAAGATAATGATGTATAGTGGTTCATCCAGTCAGGCCTACATCCACTATGAGTGTGTGATCCACTAAATATGGGCATTAATGGCCTTCGATACAATTCTCATAAGCTCACTCTCTCTCTAATGTGTGTACAAGCAGAGTTTTTACTAGGGTTACAATTATCGATCCTTTTACAAGGTTGAAGATGACAAGTATATATAGGGCTTGGGGGAGTAGTGTACCCCCCAAGCATGCATAGTGCATGTGAATGATAGTCTAGCCAATCCCCTGCTGACACCTGGATGTTCCACTTGCGATTAATGATGACATAATATTCCCTCACGTGAGGGGATGATATTTCTATAACGGCGTAGTCCACGCGCTATATGAGTAACACGTACACTGTTCCACGCGTCTCCCAAATCACGCGCTGTGATGATGTTATCCTCAGCTTAGGATGCCAGGACAAGGCTAAAGTTGATGCTGATATTGGGTCAGACTGGATCTGGGCCTTGTACCATCGTAACGTCATAGGGTTGGCCGTTATGTGATGAAGGGTTAGCCCCTTATAGGGTCATTTGGTCCATGATGAGGGGTCGACCCCTTATAGGGTCATCTAGTCTATGATGAGGGGTCGGCCCCTTATAGGGCCGCCTGGCCTGATAAGACCTCCTGTACAGTAGTTGTTGAATCCTCATCCTGGTTTAGGATACCCTCGGCCTAGCCAAGGGTGTATTTTGGTATATCAATCACCCCTAGCCCTTATCCATCGATGTTGTTGAGATGGCTGAGGGATAATGTTGCCTTTGAATGCTAACTGAGTGGTCAGGTTGATGAGTGATATTTATCAAATTGATTGGCATTATTAGCTATCCATCGTCATTTATGTTTCCCAGGTGCGAAGGATACACACCACTATTGGGACTTTGTGCCCTTGGGGTTGATCCTTCTCAACTTCCTCCAAACTCCTGGAGGAACATCCTTGGCTATATCTCCCTCTGGAAGAACACTTTCATCGATGAACCCTCGGTCGACTTATTCATAGCCTGCTATAATATAACTTCCTCGTCCAAGCAGCCTGGGTATTTTCATCTAGGTGCGAGGAAGTTTGATAAAAAAATTCTTCATATAGCACAAACCTCTAACCATGATTTGAAGAAGAGGTTCTTCTTCGTCTCTAGGGATTGGGAATTCCCCGGTGGGGATGATCCTTTAGAAGATGGTCCGAGGGTCCCAAGGGCTTGGTCCAACCCCTCAATGAAAGCATGGTCAGACCCCGAACTCATCTTGGATGAGAGGGACATTTTTTACTATCTGAGGGAACAGGGGAAAGAGGGTGGACTTACCAAATTTGAAGATTTGATGACCCCTCTTTACCTCAAAGAAGATGGTTTGAGGGTCGGCCCCTAACAAAATTATGTGAGTTGCTTTTTGTTCCATTTCTTTCCAAGTGTTTCCTCGTTATTACTGCTTGTTTTTTATGTATCGTCTCTTTTGCAGATCGACCTGAAAATGTTTCTAATCAACTTTGGGAAATGACTGCTCCCAGCTTAGTGTCTAGCCTGGGCAAGAAAAAAGTCAAGGAGCCTCAGCAGCCTCCGAAAAAGATAAAGGTCGTGGGGCCGACACAGGTAGAGCCAACTGCGGATAATCGCAAGAGTAAGGAGCCAGAAGTCCCTGCTGGATCTCATCTTGACTCTCGGAAGAGGGAGAGGGTAGAGGTCCCTCAGACACACACTGAGGGGACCAGCTCCTCTTCATGCATGGGCACCCATTGGTCTCAAAATCTAACCTTCTTGAGGGACGAACCTTCATCCCTCATAGCCAACTTGAGGTAAGATAAGGCCTCCATGTTCTCGACACCCTCAACCACGGACTATGAATTCTTATCTAAGATGCCCCCGACCAAGGTTTATGATTACGGTCTTCATACTCTTGCTCAAGTATTTCATTCGTCTCTCAGCTTTTGATTCACAAATATTTTGTAAATTGTTCCCTCAGCTCTTTAATATGAGTTTTCCCTTGTCTTATACAGTCTGTTTGTGCCTTCACATGTGCCACCAAGTGGATGGCTGCAAATTAATAGAAATTTCATGAGGTTGAGAGAGCTATTCAGAATGAGGCCGACTTGAAGACTGAGTTGGAGACTGCCAGGGACGAGTTGGAGAGTGTGAGGATCGAACATGCGAGGGCCCTAGATGAGCTTGTGAAGAATCATAAGGCCGACCTGAAATTGAAGGGAAACCTCATAAAAGAGAAAGATGAGGCTCTGGCCAACCAGGGGGTCCAGTTAAAGAATGAACTTGATGAAGCCGGGAAGAGGGTCAAGGCCGATGTTGTGGAGGCATACAAACTCTTTGATGAGTTCTAAGGCTTCGGTCTTAATTACTTGGAGAGGGGAATCAAGACGGCATATCGATGGGTTATCTTAAAATTTTATGACCTCCTATCGTCTATTCGTCCCTCTCTGGAGGCAGTGGAGCTAGATGACCCCCTGATAGCTAAGGCTCTAGCACATGTAGAGTCACAAGTGCACATCGAAGGTACCGGCACCTCTGAGGATCGACCTCCTTTTGGTCATCGAAGAGACTCCTCTTATAGATATTGAACAACATCGGAAGGAAGAGCTTCTATATTTTACTTGAGTGTAAATGGAGGGTCGTCCCTACCATTCACCCTCATTATAGTCGAGGGTGGCTTAGAAAAAATTACCCTAATGTATCTAAATTGACAAACATAAGATGAAGGGCCAATATTCTCATTAACATTTAAAATGTTCTATTTGGAGCAACACGTTCACTACAACTGTGGTCCGATAGGACGTTCCAACATTATTAATAGTATTTCTTCAAATGATCTACATTTTAGGGGTTCAAAAAGGGTTCCCCGTCAAGGTTCTCTAGTCTATAGGTTCCAGGGAAAACTTCATCAATGACCCTATACGGGCCATGCCAATTTGGGTGGAGCTTATTAGGTTTTTTCCATGTCTTTTTGAGGACTAGGTCCCCCATAACGATTGGTCTTTTCTTCACCCTCTAGTTATAAAACCTGGCAGTTCTCTATTAATAGGCTGCTTGTCTTATCTCAGCATCTGCTCTTCTCTCCTCGACCAAGTCTAGATCAAGTCTCCTTTCTTCCATATTTTTTTGAGGGTCATACAATTGGACTCTGTGAGTAGGAAACCCAATATCGGTGGGGATGACAGCTTCTGAGCCATACTCCAGTATGAATGGGGTTTCCTCGGTAGGAGTCTTGGCCGCCGTCCTGTAGCCCCACAGTACAACGTATAATTCCTCAACCCATCTTCCTTTTGCCTCCTCGAGTTTTTTCTTGATCCCATCTAGGATTGTTTAGTTTGTAACTTTAGTTTCCCGATTAGCCTGAGGTCATCCTAGGGTAGAGAAGAACTATTAAACCCCCACTCTTTTGTAGTATTTCTCCAGGGATACGTTCTTGAATTGAGTCCCGTTATCTGAGATGAGGGTGTTGGGGAGACCATATCTGCATATAATGTTTTTCGAGATGAAGTGGAAGGTCTTCTACTCCATAATCGTGACCATCGGCTCCGCTTCCACCCACTTTGAGAAATATTCAATTGTTACGATAAAGTATCGATAACTATTGACTTCCCTGGGCAACGGTCCCACCAAATCGATCCCCCATACTGCGAATGGCCATGGGGACGTGATGGAGGTAAGAGGCTGATGGGGATGATAAGGGATGGTATCGAATATCTGCCATTTATCGCACTTCTTTACGTACGCCGTAGAATTTTTCCCCAAGGTCGACCACCAGTATCCCTGGGTGACTATCCACTTTGCTAACAACCTGCCACCAATATGGCTCAAATAAGACCCCTCGTGGACATGTTGTAAGATGTGTGGGACTTCAGTAGAGTGCACACGTCTGAGTAAAGGGAGCAAGAATCCCTTTTTATACAAGGTGTCTCCGATGACGGTGAACTTCGCAGCTCTGTATCTCAGATTTTTCCTTTCTTGTTTTTCTTCTGGCATCTTCCCCTCTTTAATGTATCTGATAAGAGTTCCATCCATGAAGCTTCCCTGCTAATATTTAAGCAAGTGCTAAGTGTCTTGTCTGCATCTTCAATCATTGGTTGAAGCAAGATTTCCATAGGGACTATCCTCCTAATATCTGTCCTAGTCGCTGAGGCTAGCCTAGTAAGTGCATCGGGTCGACCATTATCCAGCCTAGATATCCTCTTTAACGTTACTTCTCTGAAGCCCTTCAAAAGTGATTTTACTCTTTCAAGATATTTTTCCATTCTCACATCTTTGGCCTCGTATGCTCCCAGTATCTAATTCACCACCAATTTTGAATCACCGTGGACCAAGATATGGCCAACACTAAGAGATCTAGCCAAGGAGAGGCCTGCTATCAGGGCCTCATACTCAGATTCATTGTTGTATGCTTTGAAGTTGAACCTTAGGGCATACTTAACATCCATGCCATAAGTCGCTGATCCTATTAATCCAGCTCCACTTTCGCTCTCATAAGAGGACCCATCGACAAAGAGATTCCACACGGCATGTTCCTCAGAAAAATTTCCTTTGGTGATGAATCCCTGTCTAAAGAGATATCTCCCCTCCTCATTTTTGGAAATTTTTTCTCTAGCGGTTCTTGTCTCAGCCTTATCTGCGGTCAGACTAACGACTCTGCCTTGCTAGGTATTTGTCATCTCAAGGTTCCCATCTTCAGCCTCATCATCTTCCCAAGTAATTTTAGCCACAAAATTTGCTAATGCTTTCCCCTTAATGGCCACCCTTGGTTTATACACAATGTCAAACTCTCCCATCTCTATAGCCCAGGCCATTAGCCTCCCTAATTTTTCTAGCTTGTGCAAGAACTGCCTAAGAGTAGAGTCAGTGAGGATGACCATTGTATGGGACTGGAAGTACGACTTCATCTTTCATGATGGATGGACCAAGACATAGGCTAACTTCTCCATCCTTGGGTATATTTTCTCTGCCCCTTGGAGTGCCTTACTGTTGAAATACACATGCTTTTGCACCCCATCCTCTTCTCTCACAAGGGATGCACTAATGGATAATTCTGAGACGGCTAGGTACACATATAATCTTTCTCCCTTCACTGGTCGTGACAACAGCAAGGGAGACCCTAGCTATGACTTTAGTTCTTTGAAAGCATGGTCACACTCTTCGTTCCATTCGAAGGCCTTTCTGAGAATTTTGAAGAATGATAGACACTTATCTATGGCTGTGGATATGAACCGATTCAAAGCAGCCACTCGCCCTGTGAGACTATGAACATCTCTAATGGTCCTGGGGGTCTTCATTTCTAAGAGGGCTTTTATCTTCTCAAGATTGACCTCAATTCCTCTTTGATTGATAATGAACCCCAAGAACTTCCCTGCTCCAACCCCAAAGACGCACTTGGTTGGTTTGAGCTTCTTCTAATACTTGTCCATCGTGTTAAAGGTCCTCTCGAGGTCAGCCACATGACCCTCAGCCTTCAAACTCTTAGTCAACATGTTATCTACACAAACTTCCACAGACTTCCTGATTTGGTCTTCGAATATTCTATTCACAAGGCGCTGATACGTTGCCCCTGCATTCTTGAACCAAAGGGCATGACCTTATAATAGTATGTCCCCTTGTTAGTAATGAAAAAAGTTTTTTCTGAGTCCTCAGGTCTCATTAAGATCTAGTTGTAGCCTGAATAGGCATCCATGAAACTCATTAACTCATCGCCCGCCGTAGCGTCTACCATCTGATCAATGCGGGGTAGAGGGAAACTTTCCTTGGGAAAATGTTTATTGAGGTCGATGAAGTCTACACACATCCTCCATTTCCCATTGTCTTTAGGGACTATGACTGTGTTGGACAACCATTCGGGATAAATAACCTCCCTGATGAACTCGGCCTCTTCATGCTTCTTGACCTCATCCCTTATGACCTCATACTTTTCTTGAGAATAAATCCTCCTCTTCTACTTCACTGGCTTTGCATCCACTACCACACTGAGCTTCTGACACATGATTTCAGGGTTGATCCCCAGCATGTCTGCATGACTCCATGCAAGGACGCTCCATCTCATCCTTAGTAGCTTGATGGGATCTTCTTTTATTTTTGTTTTTAGAGCTTTACCAATTTGGATGGATTTTTTTGGCTCATCCTCATTGAGGATGATGGATTCTATCTCTTCTGTGGCTTTTCCTTTCTTCATCTTTGTCTCATCCCTGGGGTCGAGAGTATCAATATTGTAAGTGGTTGTTGCTTTCTTGAGCGCCTCTCTTTCTTCGACGGAGTTAAAGTAACATTCTCGTATCGTCGTTTGGTCTCCTTGAACTTCCCCTACCCCGTAAGGGGTCGATATTTTTAGCATCTGATGAACCATGGATGGCACGATCTTAAATTCCTTGAGGGCCACTCGCCCCAGTATAATGTTGTAGGCTGAGAAGACGGGTTCACCCATCACGAAAAAGTTGACCTTTTTGGTAAGCCATCTCGACCACTCATCTCCCATCCTAACATTGGCCTCATACACTCCTAGAGGATGAATGTTTTCCGCACTAAGACATATAAAGGGATGATGGTATGGGATGAGCCTAGCACGGTTGAGACCTAAGGCTTTAGAGCATGGCCAAAACATCACATCTACAGAACTACCCCCATCTACCAGGATCCTTGGTACCTCACATCCGTGCACACTAGTAGTGATGATGAGAGGGTCATCATGTGGGGGTAAGAGGCCTTTGAAGTACATTCTTGAGAATCCCACTATCAGAGTATACATATCAACTTTCTTCCTCTTCTCTGACTTTGCTTTAATATAGGTAGAGTGTAAAGCTTCTGTTACTGCCTTGGCTTCAGCTACATGTGCCTTCATGTCGGCAACCTCTGATCCTCCTCATTATAATCCCCCAGAGATTATCTTAACACCGAACAAGATCATATTAAGTCTTTTTACAGGGCCATGGTCATCTCTCGGTGGGAGGTCAGGGTCGTCCCTTCTGTTTGTAGGATATTCTCTGCACGTATCACCTCTCTTCTTCCTAGGGTCGTCCCCTCGTCCCCTCATGAAGGCACCTTTATCAACGTATTTCCTTAACTTCCCTTCTTTTAACATTTTTTCAATTTTATCTTTCTGAGCAAAACACTTGTCGTTCACATGGTCGTGGTGGTGAAATTCACAACACATGCTTTTATTCCTCTTGTGGGGAGGTTCCCTCAGCTTCTCCGGACATTTTAAGGATCGATCACTCTTTATCTCATTCTGTATGTGTTCACAGCTGACTGTCAGAGGGGTATAATCAACAAATTTGTCATCTGCTAGCCTCTTCTTCCCCTCCTTATTCTTTTTCTGGTACTCACCCCCAGTAGTGCCTCCTTTTTCATCTTCGTATTTTGTGGCCATCGCTTCTTCGGCGTTCATCACCTTTTTCGCTATTGCCAGTAATTCAGCCATCGTCTTCGGGGGGTCTTCGACAAGCTTCCATAATAACTTCCCCTTCTGGAGTCCCCCAATGAGGGTTTTTATGGCTATACTCTCCTCGTAATCTTCGGCCTCTAACTTTTCTTTATTAAATCTGGCTATGTAGTCTCTTAGGCTCTCGTTCTTCCCCTTCTTAACATAGATCAAGTGTGTGGTCTTCTTTTGTGGCCTCACACCAAAGCAAAAGTTATGGATAAACTGGTATGTTAATTGTTTTAATCTTTTAATGGAGTTCTTTGGAAGAGACATATACTATACATGTGTGGTCCCAGTCAGAGTGCCGAAAAAGGCACGACACCTCATCTCATCTGAGATGAAGTATATGTCTGCCACTGATTGGTACATCTCAATATGATGGACAGGGTTAGTACTCCCGTCATACCTTGGGGTGACCATAGGTGGCTTAAACTTGGATGGCGTTAGGAGGTTGACTATCTTCGCCACAAATGGTGAGCCTATGAAGTGTCCTCTTTGAAGGGGATCCTTGCTTCTCAGGATATCACCAATTTTATCCTCCAACCTTAGGATCGAGTCGTTCCAGGGCCTCGTAGGGTCGGCTTGGCCGATATTGTCCTCTACCACCTCTTTGAGGTGAACGGAGGGTTCTGCGGTGGCAGGTCTGTGTTGGTTGTTTATTTCTACCTGACCATCGTCCCGTCTGTGGGGTCGGCCATCTACTGCCTCCCTTCTAGACCTCGCAATACTTCTCAATCTGGACAATTTTTCCCGCAGGTCAATTACTGGGCCCAACCTCTCAAAGGCCGACCCCCTCTCAGACGATCAAAAGCAGATCCCATCGGGCAATCATCAGGATTTTACCTTCCACACTTCCCTCTTCTTTCCTGGATAGGTCAGATAGTATTATTGGAAACATCATACGGTTCCCAGAATTCTATCAGAGCCTCTTCCACCTCCACATCATCATATCTATCCTCTGGGAAAGGGTTTCCTTGCCTACCCAGACGTAGACGCCGGGGGTTAGCAACATCCCTCCATCGTTGTGGAGGTATCAAGTCTTTGCATGGTGCCTGGGGTGGTCTCCTAGACTCATGCTTCCCTGGAGCTGCTGCCGGAGTAATCATTTTAGATGAGACTCTGGGTGGTCTTAGTATGTTTCGGCTAAGAGCTGTAAATTGCTCCTGCATAATCCACTTGCTTGCTGCTAAAGACTTCAGGGCGACCGCCACATCAGCCATCTTAAACCGAGGTGGTGCATGACTGGAGCTAGGTCCTACTCCATTATCCGGTGGAGGATGTGGTGGTGGCATCTTTGGTGCCATATGTTTGAGCTATGAAGAGCTGAATGATCAAAAGACTGACGAGCTTGGGAACCTTAATGGATCTCTTTCAATGGTTAAATAGCTTCACATGAAGGAAGAGAACTGGTTCACCACCTAAGTTTCTGATGAGGTCAAGCTGTATAAAGGAAGAGATATCTTCTCCTTCCCACAGACAAGGCCAAACTATTGATGTTAAGATTAAGCACCATCAGATAAGATGTGGAGAGCTCAAACAGTAGCAATGGTAGCAATAGAGTTATATATGTGCATAAGTATATAGAAGGGGATGAGTATAAGACGAATGAAGACAATGATGTATGATGGTTTAGCCAATCTGGTCTACATCCACTTTGAGTGTGTGATCCACTAAATATGGGCATTAATGGCCTTGGATACAATGCTCATAAGCTCACTCTCTCTCTACTATGTGTATAAGCAGAGTTTTTTCTAGGGTTACAATTATCGATCCCTTTATAAGGTTGAAGATGACAAGTATATATAGGGCTTGGGGGGAGTAGTGTACCCCTCAAGCATGCATGGTACATGTGAATGATAATCTAGCCAATCCCCTGCTGACACCTGGATGTGCCACTTGCGATTAATAATGACATAATATTCCCTCACGTGAGGGGATGATATTGTTACAACGGTCTAGTCCACGCGCTATATGAGTAACACGCACACTATTCCACGCATCTCCAAAATCATGTGCTGTGATGATGTTACCCTCGGCTTAAGATGCCAGGCTGAGGCTAAAGTTGATGCTGACATTGGGTCCGACTGGATGTGGGCCTCGTATCGTCGTACCATCATAGGGTCGGCCGACCTGTGATGAAGGGTCGGCCCCTTATAGGGTTGTCTGGTCCATGATTAGGGGTCGGCCCCTTATGAACTCGTCTGGTCCATGATTAGGGGTCGGCCCCTTATAGGGTCATTTGGCCCTAAAAAGACCCCCTGTGCAGTAGTTGTTGAATCCTCGTCCTGGTTGAGGATACCCTCGGCCTAGCCAAGGGTGTATTTTGGTATATCAACCACTCAATCCCCTTTATATTCCTAATGGAAACTTGAAAGTCTAAAACTAATTTCTTATTCAAAAGGAAACAAATGAAGAAGGCTCCAATCATTTTTTTATGTGATTTCTATGATATCCTACAAAGCACCCAATGCTGTTTCAAAAAATTTAGGCCCTAAAAAGATTTGTTCCTTATTAACATGTTTCATAGCAGAATCGTCCCTAAAGAGAAAACATTTAGAATAATTTATTGGATCTAACTATATGTGGAGCATTTAAAATTTAATGTTGATGGATCTTCAACTGATCTCTTTCACCAAAAGATACTTTTAGTTCTAAGGTAGTTGAGCAGTAACACACAAAATATAAAAGAAGGATAAATGTTTTCTCCACCAAAAGAACCAATTGAAGATCAAATTTAGGGAGAGGTTCAAGTATTAAAAATCAATGAGATTTAGTATCTACAGGTTGAAACTTTAGAGAACGCAAGCATAAATGCTACAATAAAGAGGAAAATTTGCAAAATTTTGCATCTACTCAACGAAAATTAAAAATCATGAGTTTTAGTCCATTACATTAGAGGGTCATAAAAGAAAGTTTTAAGAACACTCATTAGAGTCCCTATATGTGCCCTTGGAACTGAAAGTGTGATCTCCTATGCTCTAAAAAATATCCCCTCATTTCCAATAATGGTAAGGCCGTCAATCATGTTCTGCATGTCCCATTGTGTAATGTTGAGGATTTAAAAAGTAAAAGAATCAGGGAAAAATAAATGTGAATGCGGAGTTTGAAAAAATATCCTCTACTATATAAGGTGAGCGTTTATATAGAAATGTTACAGGAAGAATAGATGTAACCGAACCTCCTAAACATAAGAGAAAAGAGAAAAGTCAACAAAGAGCTAAATATATCTAAGACCAGCAAACTAGAATCTAATGGCGTCGAGAAGTGAGCAGGTTTACAATTCCATCAAAGATATGATGTAATTGGGCCTCTGAATAACAAGTCCGATAACAACAGATTAGACGATCCATTTAGAGTGCTTCTGAGTGGTTTCGTAAGATAATAGCCAGTGCATATGCCCATGGTGTGGTGTCCATTGGGTCTTTACACAAAGATTATGATGCCCTCCTAGGTATGCAAGACAACAAAATTATTTACATGAACAACTTCTTGGACATAACCGCTACAGAGATCCAATATACTGTAGATGATATACTAAGTGTATATGTGGATGTCATGTCAGATTTGGCATCGGATGCTCGTACATGCTATGAAGAAGGATTAAAATGCGAAAATATGGAGTTGGAAAAATAATATTAGTTGATGGTTTTTTTTACTTGAACTTTTATGAAGATCAGTGACACGTGAGCATAATGTTATGCACCTGATATAAATTAAGGATTCATATCACCTTATAATGAAACGCGACTTGCTACCACTAAACAACCAAGTTCTTTTTTGTTTGAGCAATTATCCCGGCATGTATTAATGTACAACTGATCTTGAATAGGCGGGCATCAAATTCGAAGCGAGCGATGGACCAGACTCTTTACTTGCGAAATTTCAAACTTCTTGTTTATTGTCTTTTTCTTTGATGAATCTTTATCAAATCACAACTTCTTTGATTGTATATCCTTACCAAATTTGTGGGTATTGGTTAAGTGTATTGCATTTCCATTTGTTGAGCACGATTTTTAACTAGTGTATTTATATATATTTATTTAATGATAAATTAATATATTTTTAAAAATATATGAATATTTCTAACAGACTTTGGCCGTTACAAATGAAAACATTTGTTGGAAATATATGACACCCCAATCCATTACAATGTATTTTGTATTGGTTTGCATCAGTTACAAATTCTATATTTGTAACAGGTAAACACCGTTATAATTTAGTAAATTCATTACTAATACATAGTATGTGTACCATTTCCAAATCCGTTACAAAATATATTGTAACGGTTTTAGTATGTTGCAAATTGTAAATTTCTAACGAATTTTATCCGTTACAAATTTCGTTGGTAAAATAAATAATGCTAATTTTCTAACAGATTTATTCCATTACAAATATTTTTGTAAGGGTTTTTACCCGTTACAATGGACCTGTTTTGGTGTAGTTTTTTTACCTTACCCGTGTGAATTGGCGACTTAATGTGACCCAATTCGGTTTTGGACTTTATAATATGGATTATGGGTCAAATTTGGGTAACATACTGGCCTTGGTGAAATTAATTTGACTAAGAATGGCATAAAGTTTATATAAGAAAAAGGTTTTGGGACGTTCGAACGAATATCTCGTTCAAACGACATTCAAATAACCATCAAATGAAAAATGCCTATTCTCCATTTCGTCCTCATTAGATCATCATTGGAACCTCGTTTGAACGAGAAAAAGCTGTTAAGATGTGGACCATTAGATTTAATATGTGTCACACTCTCACCCAACAGATCAACTCGGGATTAAGCTTTGAGGCATTTCTGGAATTTAAACCAAAAGGGTTTTGGGATACTAAAAATATATTTTTCCCATTCTAGGGCATCTCTCTCTCTCTCTCTCTCTCTCTCTAGCTCCTGGAGCCTCACCGCCACCACACCACCTTCCACCTCCCTAGCACCACTGCTCCCCAACCCTAAACCACTATACTTTAACCCCTTTCCATTATATTAAATCCTTATAGACCCATCTACACCATTTTTCGACAAAGTTATGGATTATGAAGAAGTTTTTAGGGGATTTTTGGAGAGAAGATGAAGAAGAAACAATGGAGTTTGGAAGGGGGTTTTTGCTTGGAGATTTTATGGAGCTCTCATGGAGGCAATCTTGGTGGAGGCAACCTCTTTAAGGCCACCTTAGGAGGCAGGATATTTCCATATTCTTCTAAATTTCATCCACCGTTGTTGAAGCTTCCTTGAAGATAGGAAAATCTCTACTCTAAGTTTGAGGTTACTTTGTTTTTTCAATATATAAGTTATGTATGCTAGAGTTCATAAGATTAGAATCTTTGCATGTTTATATAGTCTTTATTCATTATTTTTTAGTCTTGAAGACTTAAGAAATGGGTTTCTAAATGGTTCGAGAAAAGATGATAAAATTTCAAGGAAGCCTTATGCTTAAACATTTGATGAAATAAAATGTATTTAAAGGAATATTTGCATTGGAAGGTTATTTCCAGTATAAATCTTTAAGTTTTCTAGAAAAATGAAGCTTTTACAAAAACTAGACATTTAAGTATGTTTTTGAAGAATAAATATCTTTTAGTATTGAAAAACATATTTTTGCAAGTATTATGAAATTTCTTGTGTTAAACTCATTTTCTTGGATATTTGAACTTAATATCCCTCTTCTCATGTATATAAACTTCCAATAATTTGACAATGAACATATGAACAAGTTTAGTAAAATTTTAAATGAGTTTTAACATGAAAAAAAAGAAAAAAAATTCATCCCTTAAATTGTGTTAATAACTGGGGAAAATGTCATAAATGTTTGTTTTCTACATGTGTTAATAAAGGAAAATGGTATTTTTCTTGTAAAGTAGTATTCAAAATGCCAAATGATTTATTTGATAAAGAAATTAATGAAATAAAGAGATTTCGAACTTAAGAAGTATGTTACTCAAAAGTTTTAAAGAAATGTTAATGAGTTCAAAACATTTAAGAAGTTAGTGTGTGTAACTTAACATTGTTTTCGAAAGATACACTTGTTGAAATGGAGAAAAGTGCAAGTTTCGAAACAAATGGTTAAAATGGTAGTTCCACATAAAGTGGAACATTTTTATGAAATAAAAATATTGAAAAAGGTGATACACTAATGATCCTAATTAGGAGTGATTTTCGAAAAGAAATAAACGTACATATGTAAAGGACAAGAAATTGTGATTTTCAAGTGTAACACAAATATGGGGAAGTAGTCCTTGAGTTTTGTCTTTCACCGGTAAAATTTAAACAATATGGTCACGAAAGATTGTTAAAAGACACGATAAAGTAACTCGAGAGAGATTAAAAAATTAAAGAAGGGCTCGAAGCATAAGGGTGAAAGACCCAAAACACCGACCAAAGGATATTGTGGCATAGCCGACAGTATGGAAAATCCTCCAATTCCAGAAGACAAATGCCACCTCCACCAGCCAGGAATGAAAGGAGTTACCATTACCGTTCTTATCATGATAGATCGTACCATCCTGGAGTAACTTCTTCATTCCAATCAACGAACTACTATAATGGTAGATCTTTTTTCAAAGAAAGGACAAGTGTATTAGAGAGGATAAGTAGGGAATCTTCTTTTGATGATCTAGGCTCCCGAGTAATTAGAGGACATCATAGGGAGCAAGAACGTCATCATAAACACATAAAGCTAGTTAGAGGGTCTCTTTGCATGCTGAGCAGACCTCTCAGGAGGAGAGTTCAGCACATAAACACAATAAAGCCACTAAATCTGCTTTGGTCAAATCCAAACCAGAGGAACATTCTTGGAAGGGATCTATGCAGCAACTGCAACATCGACTCGGCAAAGGGCCAACACAGAAAATCTGTTACAAAGGATCTTTATTAAAGGCTCACTTTTTTCCCAGGCTATTGTATACTACCCTACACCTTCCAAATTCAAACCACCAGTGGTCACTCCTAAATATAATGGGAAAACAGATCAATTTTTCATAATAAGTAGTACCAAGCTATAGCTGACATTTATTCTATCCCCGGTGAGATAAGGTGCAGGGCTTTCTCCAGTTCCATCACATGCCTAACCTGAATATGGTATAACAATATGTATAGAGGTAAAATTTCTAGTTTTCACTAATTAGCTGAATTATTCATTGATAACTTTTTCTTTGGGGCCAAGCCGATTGAGAGTGTTACTCATCTCTTGATCGTACGCCAAAAGCCTAGAGAGAGTACCCGAGATTATATTACTGGATTTAATAATGATAAGTTAGAGGTGGTGGATTATGAAAAAAACCATTGCAGCGTTAATGAGTGGGTTACTCAAAAAATATCTTTACTATGCCTTGGAAAAAAAACCACCCAAGACTATGACGTAGTTAATGGTTAAAGATGGAAAGATCATGAATGTAGAGGAAGCCATGGTTTCAAAAGAAGCATAAAATAACAAAGCTAAGTGACAGAAGAACAATTAATTCAAGAAATATAAAAAAGGAAAGAAGTCTGAAAGGATCAAGAAGTTAGAAAAATATACTCCAATCACTAAGGGTGTTCACCATATCCTGGAAGAAATTAGGGGTAATAAGGATCTGAACTATCCTAGGAAATTGAGAATGCCCCCAATAAAATAGACAAGTCCAAGTATTGTGATTTTCATCACGGTGATAGACACACCATTGAAAGTTGCATAGCCCTAAAAAGTGAAGTTAAAACTCTTATTCGACGGGGAAGGCTAGCAAAATTTGTTGATCAAAATGGTAGCAAAAATACCAGTAGGAGATCTGAATCACCCGACCGAGGAAAAGAGGAAACCAAAAGAGAACACAATAATGATTATGAAGATGACCCCGAACTGTCGAAGAAATCTGACGATCCAGAAATGGATATAGGTATGATTTCCTTTGGTTGTCATTTTATCTCAGGCGGAGATGCGGGTGGAGGAGATGGACGTACTGAAAGAAATGCGTACTTAAATGAAGCCAAAACTTGCCCCACTATTTGTCATATTGATATGTCTGAGAGTAGTGATGGCCAGCCTAAAAAATTCAACAAAGACAAGTTGGTGATCGACTTCTCCAAAAACGATCTGAGTGGGGTACTTTATCCTCATAATGATCCATTAGTAATTACTTACAGAGTTCACTATGGCATAGTAGCTAGAGTTTTTGTTGATAATGGGAGTTTAGCTGATGTAATGTTCTACAATTATTTCCAAAGCTTAGGGATACGAGACAGTAAGTTGGAGCCGTATCACAGGCCTTTTATAGGGTTCTCTAGTGAAAGGGTGTATCCCTTGGAAACTATCAAGTTAGAAGTACTAGTTGGCACTTGGCTGGAAATCAGGATAGAACGAATTCTCTTCTTCTTACTGGACATAAACATACCTTCAGCCTATAATAGAATTATATATCGGGTATGATTGCAGCAATTGAAATTGTTATGTCTATTGTGCATTAGTGCATGAAGTTTCCTACCAACTATGTAGTCGACGTGGTAAATGGTAACCAAATAGAAGGACGCGAGTGTTATTATACTTTAGCTGGCCAATAAGAAATAAAGAGAGGCATAACCACTTTCCACATTGATACTTTTGATCCTCGCGAAGAAGAGAACTTTGTGAAAGAATAGGTCATGGAAGATATATAAATTATTATGTTGTATAATGAGAAACTAGAAAGGACCATTTAGATTGGCTAAAAAATAACACTCTTATCAAATAAGAATTAATTACATTCCTTAGAGATAGAAAGAATGTGTTCACCTGGAGTCACGAGGATATGCCAAGGATTGATGCCAACTTCATCTACCACGAACTCAATATTTACAAAGATGCCAGGCAAATCAAGAAGAAGCGAACAGTTTTCAACCAAGAAAAGAATATGACGATCTAATAAGAGGTGGAAAATTTGCAGAATGCGCAGATTATTAAGGATGTTAAATATCCGACTTGGTTGGCCAATATAGTAATGGTCAAGAAAAAGAACAACCAATGGAGAATGTGGGTGGATTTTACCGACCTTAATAAATCATGTCCAAAAGATCACTTTCCTTTACTAAGGATTGATTAATTAGTATATGACACGGTAGGTCCCAAATTTCTCAGCTTCATGGATGCCTATTCTGGTTAAAACCAGATCAAGATGAAGCCAGAAGATAAGGAAAGCACATCCTTCATCACCAACCGAGGAACTTACTGCCATAATGTGATGCCTTTTGGGCTAAAAAATGCTAGGGAAACATATCAGAGGTTAGTAAATAAAGTCTTTAAAGATCAAATTAGCAAAAATATGGAGGTTTATGAGATAATATGCTCACTAAAATAAAGTTTGTTACCGACGATATTGTTGATTTAGTCCAGAAATTTGGCCAGTTGAAAAAATATCAAATGAATCTCAATCCAACCAAGTGCATATTCGAAGTCTATGAAGGTATGTTGTTGGGGTACATTGTGAATCAAAGGTGGATTGAAGACAACCCTGACAAAATAAATGCTTTACTCGAAATGCAATCCACGGCCAGTAAGAAGGAGGCGTAAAAGTTTACCGAAAGAGTAGAAACCCTAAATCGTTTTATATCTCGGGCCACGAACAAATTTCTTCCATTATTTAAGGTTCTTAGAAATACCTTTGAATGGAAAGACAAATATGAAAAATCTTTGTTGGACTTAAAGAAATATCTGGGGTTTCCCCCACTACTCTCCCAACCAGTCTTGGGCGAGAAGTTGTACTTGTATTTGGCTATTTCAGAATCCACTGTAAGTTCAGTCTTTATCCAATTAGAGGAGGGTGTCAAAAAACCAGTGTATTACACCAATAAGGCATTCCGAGGAGTTGATTTCAGATATCCACGCTTGGAGAAATTGCCATTGACACTCATTAAAGCCTCTAGAAGGATGAGACCCTATTTATAGGCTCATACCATTGTAATGTACACTAACCTGCCCTTGTGGAAAGCTTTTCATAATCCTGAAAAGTCTGGAACACTCTATCTTGGGAAGTTGAGCTGGGAGAGTATGAAATTATGTACGAACCAAGAACTTCATTTAAATATCAAGTAGTTAAAATATCATAGAAGAACTAACCTATGTAGGTGTACCTAACACACTAAGTTTGCTTGCTGAGTAGACTTCTTCATAAGAGAGCTCAGTTTAAAAGCCAACTGAGAAGGTTACAGACTAACCAGAATCATCAGTTGCTCAAGAAAGAGCTCTTCGACTAGCTAAGCAAAGAAGAAGGTTTTCAAATATGGAGTATTGAAGGATGAAGACTTCAACAGTGATGTTCAAATTTGGAAGTTATTCGTAAATGGATCTTGTTGTACAACTGGAAGTGATGTTGGACTCATTCTTAATACTCCAGGCGACTTGGACATAGAGTATGCATTGAGATTCTAATTTTAGGCTTCCAATAATGAAGCTGAATACAAAGCATTGGTTACTGGTTCAGAGCTAGCCTCATCATTGGATGCCGAGTAGGTGATAGGGTACAGTGATTCTCAATTTATTATCCATCGAAACTGGAAATATATGGGGTTAAAGGGGAACCAATGGTGAGATACTTGAATAAGGCAAAGTAAGTTATTTCCTCATTTTCTGTAATCAATATGGTCCATATTCCAAGAACGAACAACACCAAGCAGATGCTCTTACTCGGCTACCCTCAATAACTTTAATGAAGCTTAAAAGAACCATCCAGGTGAAGATTCTCACTAAAAGGAGCATTGATGAGGAGGAAGTCATCATTATTTTTATATATTAGGACCTTTCGAGATGGATTTAATTCGGGATCATATTGATGAGGGATTATTACCAGCTGGCCAAAAGGAAGTAAGGAAATTGAGATATAAACAAGTTAACTACATCCTGGAGAAAGGTGTTATGTATAATAGAGGATAAATCATTTCTATACTTAGTTGTGTTTATCTAAACAAAGTAAATTATCTGATCAAAGAGGTGCATGAAGTATCACGTGGAGCTCATATAGTTAGGATATTTTTAAGACAACGAATAGCAATGTAAGGTTATTACTGGATGACAATGAGCAAATTGTATTTCCTTTACCAAGAAATGTGATAAGTGCCAAAAATTCACCACCATCCATAGAAGACCAGGGGTAACTCTAACACATATCACTTATCTATGGCCTTTTTTTATTTAGGGAATAGACCTGGTCGGACCATTATCGGTCGCCAAGGGAAGGTTCAAATATCTTATTGTAGTAGTCGATTACTTCACATAATGGGTGGAGGCTGAGCCTTTGATTAATATCCTATATAAGAGGGTCTTCTAGCTTATATTGAAGAAAATCATTTGCTTATATGGCTTGCCCTATTCCTTCATCACCGACCATGGCACTCAATTTGATATTGAGGAATTTGAAGAGAACTGCACTAGGTCTGAAATCTGAGCACATGGACACCAACAATGTAATGGCCAGATGAAAATTACCAATAAAGCCTTTCTAGATGGATCAAAGAAAAGGTCGGACGATTCTAAAGGCATATGGATTAATGAACTCCACAACGTTCTTTGGGCATACAGGACCACTCCCAGAACAGCAACAGGGGAAACCCCATACATACTTGCCTTTGGCACTGAGGCAGTTGTACCAGTTGAAATAGGTCTGCCAACTCACAGAGTGTTGAATTTTGATTCACCAAAAAGTGATCTTATAAGTGACTAGAGCTAGACATGATAGAAGAGGTCAGAGAAGATGATAATATTCGGATGGCTACTAATCAACAAAGGACTGCAAGGTCTTATAATTGGAGGGTCAAGCCGACATGTTTGAAACAAGGAGATCTGGTTCAAAAGAAAGTAATTAAAAAGAGAAATAAGATGGAGCCTAATTAGCATGGTCCATACTGTATTTCGGCAGTTATTCGACAAGGAACATATCACTTGGATAAAATAGAGGGAATGGAGTTTAAGAACCCCTGGAATGCTGATTATCTTCACAAATATTATTAGTAATTATTTGATGTAATCATCTATTCAAGTTAATGAAATTGCATGTTTCTACTCATTATACTTACTTTTT